>APFE031307364.1:992-44265 GCA_000404065.3 Pinus taeda | reverse complement strand
CCCACAATTTGGCGTTTCATCTTCTAGGGTTAGGTTTTGGAATGTGAAGGGTTTTTCCATTGTTTCTCAACAATAAATAGGCCTTCGAGCCTCATTGTAACACAGTTTAGAGGATGTAGCCACACATCTCTTCTCAGAGATAGGCTACCATCGCCCTAGCTGGTTTATTTCTATTTTCGGTTGTAAGCATATTTCAGTATTTTCCATTAATGAAATGAAGTATTATTTCCGCTGCATCTTTGTGTATATGGTTATCTCTTTATTTTATTGCGTTCCTGTTTAAATCCGGATCAATGGCAAGTGGATGTTAGGTCACACTTTCCTTGTGGGGCGACTAATTTCCCTTCTCATTCTCTTGGGTTAGAAGATTGGTTGGTTGATCGATCTCGGAAATTCAATGGCAACAACTATGTAATTTAGGTGATATGCTAAAATAATTTTCCATAGTTACATCAGTAGCCACTTGACTAAGAGCTTAAAGACTATGATGGAGTGAGTTGCAACAAAGGCACGAAGGAAAATTCTAGTAACAAGGAGTCACAATGTGATTGTCAACATCTTGGAATTACAATAGGAGTGTATTCAATTACAAATTGTAGCATGTGCATCTTTTGTTGATGTCGAGAATAGAAATATTGGTTTTTCAACCTTTTTCAATTGCTTTATGGGCTAGACCATGAAATATGGAAACATAGCCCATAATATATATATATATATAATATATATATATATATATATATATAGATTACAGCTTATAAGTAACTACTTACTGTATGAATGAAATTAGCATTAATATTGTTGTCATATTTGCATGCATCTACCAACCATATATATTGCTATAAATCACAAAGAAAAGAATCAAAATATGAAGAAGAATAAAAATATCACCTCTTTTTCTCTCTCTACCACATTTCTCATCTACAGAACCAAATTCGCTCAAATATAATGGGACCCCTTTTCCTCCTAGTAGCACAATTATGCCATAGTCGTATAGAAAAGGAGGGGTTGAATTCACACCATGCAACCCTACATATGAGATACAACTAGACCCTTCTATATTATTTTACACAGTTACCACATGTTTGGATCCTTTCCCCGAGTAATGGGGGATGATGTGTAATCCAATGGAATTATGGTGGCCAATTTCAATAGGCCTACTTATGGCAAGCATAAATTTTTCTTATGAACCCTCATTGAGATAATATTTTCACTATTGGAAAGACATTAGTGTGATATAGGTCCATATAAGGTTGAGACCACAAAACATGGACATTTAAGGCCTCAAATGGTTTTTGAATTTTTTCCCTTGAAAATTTTCAAACTATTATTGTAAATAACCCTACAAGCTAATTCCTCTAAATATTCCACCCTGAAAGCATTGAGGTGGGAAAAAAATAATGTTCTAATCCAATCTACCTCATATGTGTTTTATCACCTATCTATTATGATAAATACATTTATTCCCAATCTTATTTTTCAAAGTTCATGGTTGTGAGTGTGAGTTATTAAGTTTACATGATGAGTTTATTGTTTTCTTGTATTTAATCCATTTATTTATATAGACTTAATACAATTTCTTCTGATTAAATTTCTAAGGAAATACCTTAACTAGGATAAACCCGAAGAACAACATATGTTTTAACATTGTTGTCCAGGATTAAAGTGAAAGATTTATTTTCCATTGTGCGTGGAAATTATTAATAGTTCTATGACCTAAAATTGATAGGATCTTATTAACACGTGACTAATTTATTACGAGAAAATATTTAGCTTACTACAAAATGGTCAAGTATATGTTGAATCATTTTCTTCAAATGTAATAACTTTATTGCTTAGTCCTCTTCTTTTATTTCTTGTACATTCAAAAAGGTGTTTTCTTTATTTTATATATTTTGAGCATGATAGTCGTATTTCATTATTGCCTTGTGGAAATCATAACAAACCATTTGATAGTCCTATTGAACAAAATACATAATTAATCAAGTGCGCACTCAATTAAAACAACATAAGATTTTGAAACAAAAAGTCAAGGGGTGAAGAATACATTGTCGATTATCGAAAAGAAATGTCCAAGGAGAATAATTCTAAAGAACCCTTGCAAAATTTCAAGAATACAATATTCCTTTTTGTTCCATAAATTAATTATTATTCTTATAATGAATATGATTTAAACCTTGTTAGGCTTAAACATACACCCATGTGAGTAGGTTAGAGGAAAACACAATTGATGAAGCTATCACTGGTGATTTTCATACTTTGACATTTAATGATGTATTTTATAGTATGGATTTGATTTCTCATATTTATCATATATTTGGATACCTATTGGATGCCAATGCAAATGAATTCTTATCTAATAAACATTTTATACGAAAAATAATAACATCATGCCTTACTAATGAGGAGAAAATTGAAAACCCTCACAAATAATATGAAAAAGACACATATTAGATATTTCATTATGATGATAAAATTCAATATATGATGATAGTATTCATAGGTTGAATATGAGTTAGACATCACATGATTACATAAACACATTAAGAAAATTGGACGAAAACTCCATTGTGATATCTCACTTATTACTTTGCAAGCAAGATGAGGACATACCTGCAACCATTTTATTAAGCCAAACGTCTTATACTCATAGTATTGAAGATACATTTGGATAATGGTTCGGATCTATTATATTAAGCTAGAAGTCTTCTATTCACGATATTGATTTATTCATGTCTTCTTCTTCTTGCAATATTACTTTTACAACAATGAAGTAAGTGAAAAATCAATCATCACTTTAGGAAATTTTAAACAGAAAATTAAAATGGGAGAGAAAGACATTATTGATTATCATGAACGAATATCCTAGGAAAATATTTCTAAAAACACTCGTGCAAATAATAATGGCACATGGGAAAAATTCTAGCATGATATATTCCCTCATCATTAGCCATCATCCAATTCCTAGGCATGTCATGCTCCTTCACATCGAAAGGAACCCTTTCACATACCAACCCTAATGAGAGATAAATTGTCTCATCTTAAGGGGTAATATATGTCGGAATCATGATTGCCATTATACCAAAACTCGCAAGTGTTAGTAAAAGGACACGTTTCCAGAGTTAATGAGCCCTCAAGAGGATATTAGGCACATATTGTAAAACACATGGGGAGCACTAACTTTCAACGATCCAACAATCTCTACCCCAACATGACGTGGGTGTGTTTCAAACTTGAGGTATTTTTCCCTGATACCACTTGTCGGAATCATGATTTCCATTACACCAAAACATATAGGTGTTAGTAAACACACACGTGGCTGAAATTAACATATACTTGAAAGGTTGTTAGGAACATCTTTTAAAACATGTAGTGAATGTTGACTTTCATTTGTCCAACAATATAAATTCTACATCATAAAGATAAATCTTGAACCCTTGAGTTACGTACATCAATACAAAGCATTGTCAAGAAATATGAGTGCACAAGAGGATAACAAAAGGTAGGATGAGTAGGGTGACTCATGCATCCATGATTTCTCTCTCCTTTACATTCATATACTCAAGATGTGGGCTTCCTATTTGTTGCTACCCTTGACCATGGAACCTAGCCATGTAGTCATTTCCCCTTCATTTTCACATATTTACACTAACACCTATTGATTGAAGGGTTCGCTTTGGAAATTCCACTCCTTAAGGGTTGGGAGCACCTAATAATGTTAACCACTAACCACCTATACCAAGGTAGGGAACACCTTCATAGGACTTGGTATACTTAGATATCAAAAAGTTATCCTTATTTGAAGTATTAATATTGTTTAACATGCAATTTTTGTCCACTTAGATGCATATATGATATCAGTCTTTTATGGATTTTTTCTTTCACTTAATATTTTCATCTTTTAGGTGGTCTATAGAAACCTAGGTCTTGAGGTAACCTACTCTAAGAATACCCAAGCCCCATCATAGAGATATATGTCTTATAAAATGCAACATCGAGAAATTTCAACCTCTATTTGACTTGTGTAAATGTTGCATGTCCCATAGCACCCTCAAGACATAGGACATTGGTCTAGATCTTAACCTAGCATCACAGATTGTTTATGATGAAACCACTCAACGTAGCCTAACTCTAGGTTTGATTTGACATAACATGATGGGAAACGGTTGATTCAAAACCCAAATGAGGTTGGTCTCCCATTGATATTATTGGTATAGATTTCAACATTTGGAGAAGCCCTAACATTGGAAAAATGCCTTATTTTAATAAATGGGGACCCATGGAGATGACATGATGGAACTCTAGCTAAAATTGGGACCAAAAGGAGGATTTAAAGGAACTTCCTCAAATTTTGGATGATCCCTACATCATGGAACATTTTTAGACCTCATTTCACCATGGCACGGTGTCAACATTTGTAAATGTTACGAACATGCTTATGGTAAATTATGGTTTATTTTGTCACTTATATAGTGGGTTTCCTTGTAATCCAAGGTTATATTTTTTTTAAATTGTCTTGGGGACTTTATTAGTCAAAAATTAATTTATGTATACCTTATATAAGTAGAGATCAACTCATTCGTATTTTCACTATCACTTGTGGATCTATTTAGTCTCTTTGAAGGATTTCAACCTACTAGAGATAGCCTTGTATCATTATAGGGACTTGATATTTTGCAGTGATTTTGATTTTGGATACATTTTCTTATAATGGATACATCATTTTTGTATAATCAAGGATTGGTTCATTAATTTCTTTTAATTATTCTATATTATTGAACATAGTTTTATGGATATTACATGTAAAGGTTATTCTTAGGGTTTATATCTACTAGTTTTGTTGAACATTTTTCTATGAAATCTTGGAAAATTATTGTATGCATTGCCATTAATAATGTGTGACAATCCTTTGAATGAATATTTCTATTAAACTATCTTCAATGATTTTATCCATGTCTTATTCCCTCATAAAATGATATCCAAGGTTTTGAAAACCAAGATTGTTCTAGCCCTTACTAGATACTAGGGTTCGATTCATCCATGAGTGTATCTCCCTATAGACTCCATCACCAAAGATGAAGAAAAATATTTTCACATAGTTGATCACACCTCAGAAAAAATCTTGAAGTTTATCCCTTGTTCTTTCACATTTTTTCTCTTTAAGGCAATTCGCTAGGCTAAGTCTACTGTTGAATTCTACTGGGACAAGTGCGTTGGCAATTGGAAGGGCCCTTCACATGGTTTAAGCCTCATTACATAGAGTTTTATCCTTTTCCACAAAAAAAGTATTTAATTTTAGAGTTGGCATCATAAGGCCTAGGTAATATTTCCTTAGGGAAAATCCTAATATTTCCCTAGGCTTGAACTTGGGGCTTATTAAAGGTTTGTTTCTCCAATTATTGATTATACCTATTGTTGGGCCTTGAAATTGTCATTCACTTCCATTACATTTTCACTTATATTTTCATATTGTCACCTTCACTCCACCTCTAATTCATTGCATTTACCTCCATTTAATTACATTTACCTTACCATTATCATGATGGGATCACATTTATGTTTTTCCAAACTTTATTAATTCTTAGCATTTTTAAATGAATCTCTGGTTAAAAATTAGAAAATAATATGCATATACTTATACCTAACAAGTGGGATGAGATTGTTGACATGTGTAGGTCAAAATAAAGCATCTAAAATACCTTTATGTGGCCTCCCGACACAAAATTCGAATTTCAGTGGAGAAGATCATGGGATCATAAGGATATGTGTCTCATTTCCTATTTGTATTGAAACTCTAAGAAGACATGTGTATTATCATTTTCTATTTTGATTGTAACTCTAGAGATAAAGGGAGAGATTCATGGACTCTCATTAATGCAATAGCTTCTCATATTTTTGTATAAATAGGGGAAGTTTTCTCCTATCATGGGGATAAGAAGAGGAAGAAGACAAAGAATTATAGAATGTTTTGTAACAAGGCCTGAGATGGAATGGGATGTAAAGTCAAGAGCAATTGATGTAATGAGATTAGGAATGTAGATTTTCATTGTGTAGAGTTGTGAGTTTATAAATACTGAAAGTTCTTTTCTATTATTGAAAATTAGAATGTGTGTTTTGCGAGTTGGAATGCTATTGGACAATGGAAGGGCCCCCATCAACCATGTGCATCCCTTTGTAAATTTGTAAGATTAATTATTTTGTTTTACTTTGGTTCATGAAAACAGTTTAGCTTTCCATTGTAAATGTTATTTTATTTTTCAAATGTAGATTTACCTCACTGTGTAATTTTATGTTTCCCAAGAGCATCTCAAGAAAGTAGTGTTTCATCTATTTTCCAAAATTGGATTGCTTGAACCATTATAGCATACAATGACTTAGTTTTCCTTCACAAATCTTTACTATGCCTTCTAACATTCAACTTTACATGCACTGTTTAACCCTATGTTTTCCAAAGAGCTTCTCAAGAAAGTAACATCGAGTTATTTTCCAATATTGGTTGCTTGAGGCATTAAGAATAAACAACGATTTGGTTTATTTCCTTATGCTTCTGTCATGCTTTTTAGATTAAGCTTTCATCTATTGTGTAATCTCATGATCAGCAAGTCCAAGAAGGTAGTTCTTCCAATTTTTGTTGCCTAAGAGTCATTAGATCACACAGTAACTGCAAGTTTTATTTTCCGTGATTTTATGATGCTTTCTTATATCACATCTGATGTATAGTTAATTGCTTAAGTCATTTCAAGAAGATGATTCTGACATCTTCCTATATTGAATGTTCACATTTCCTTTTCTTCCTTCTTAGAAATTAGTTTTTATATTAAAAATTCATTAGATTTAGTTGATCATTGACACTTAACATCCATTAAAATCATTAGGCATAGAAGACAAAACCCTCAAAACAATACAAAAACATACTCAACTAAGTAAGAAACAAGGTTAACTAAGCACATATTGTGCACCACACTTCATCAACTTACTAACCCTAGTCGATAATTTATGTTAGCAATTTAAGACATTAATTTGACTGAGCATTTTCACATCATTGCTGGGGAAGTGTAACTAGGAGACCTTATTTATTACATCTAAAAAAAATCCCAAGTATGCTCTCTTCTTGCGCCTTGTGCGACCTGCAAGATCAAAAAGGAAATTGAATAAGTTAGCTTCACAATTTTGTAATAAAATTTATAAATCTGAAAAATGACTAGGAAATCTAAATTGACTATTCCTTGTAAAAAAAATTGCCTAAATTTTGATCTCATTTCAATTTCTCTTGTCTCAAATCTTCTTAAAACAAATTATTTTTCTTTGTTTATTAGAAAAAATGCCTACTTAATTTTTTTATTATTTTTTTTTAAATTGCTAAATAAAACCTTTATTTTTTAAATTAAAAAAAACAAATAAAAGAAAAAAAAAAACACATTTAAAAATATTCAATTTAAAAATACATTCAATAAAAAAAACCAAATTAAACAAAAATAAAAAAAAAAAAAAAAAAAAAAAAAAACACTTTAAGTTAGTGCTCTGCTTTTGAAGCTAGACCAGACCTGCGTTTGAAGCCAGTGCTCTTCTTTGGATTTCAAACGCTTGTATGTCTTGAAATCTTAAACATGAAGGGAGGTTGAAAAGGTCGTTGAAACTAATTGGCGAGGTGACATAGAATAGAGGGAAAAATCATGGCAGAAGCAGATGACACAGAATCCCTTCTACATGCAGTTAGAGAGAAATTGTGGCTACTCATAGCATTCTTGCAAGCATTTCCGAAGACGCTTATGAACTAGTAGGCACAACCAATAGCCAACCTGCAAATAAAAAACCCAACCACAACAATCGATTTTTGTTGCCGGAGCATCACAGAAAACGTAATTGTTTTGACACACAATTTCAAAATTCATTTTCTAAGGAAATCTTGGTGAATTAGAAAAATCCAAGACGTCGGCTTTTTTGAGAACAAGGTGAATTAGGTAACCCAAAAATGGTTTTTTTAATTTCACAACCATTTGGGTGAAATTTCAGGTCCTTCAGAGCTTTGTTTTTGCAGATTGCATCAGGAAAAAACAATTTGTTTTGAACTGTCTTAACATGGCAAGTTGAAAGCAGAAAAATCCAAGTGAATAACAAACTCTGCTTCACATGGAATGAGGTCTATGAGTCCAATTTGATTTAATAAACTTAATTTTAGACACATATGTGTCTCATGCCCTATGTGTGTCATGATTAAAAAATAAATAATAATAAAAAAATTTCATTTTCTTTATTAATAATTTTTTTCTAATAAAGAAAATTAAAAATAAATAAAGAAATAAATGGATTTTTTTTTGGCGATGATGCAATCAATTTTTTGAAAAATATATAAAAATGAAAAATACTTGCAAAATTTGATTGAAATAATATTTTTGTACAAGTACTTTTTCATAATTTTGGTGCTTCAAATATTTTTGACAGCATGTTATTTTTGTAGCACAGATGATGATTTAATAATGGCTTGCAGAACCATTGGAAAATTATTTAGATGATTTCTAAACATTTGGCATTAATATTGTTGCTGTGTATTTTTCTATGAAGTTTTAACATGCAAGGCACGATAAATCTTTGTGATGCCAATTGTTTTAGTGAGCACAGTGCATGAAGTCATCCGACAATAGGGAGTTGATTTACTCTTCCTAGTTATTTCTTAAAAATGGATTGCTATCGATATCATGAATTGGACTGAATATAACACTTTTGATTTTCCTTAATCCATTTCATTTGACATTCAATTTTTGCGTCAGAATTAGAAAGAAATTAGTTATTTCTTTTTTAACACACTTATGTTCTTTGTGTCAAGTTTTTTTTGCAGTTTTAGCACAATTGAATGATCAACAAGGAGATTAAGTTTTGATGATAATTGGTCTTCAAAAGTCCAATCTCATGATAAACATAAGAACAATTCCATGTCCATATTCATTAAAACCATTACTCTTCCTCCATTTTGAGTTATAAATCGAACCAAGAACTTTGAATCAAGCCACATTTATTTTCCCAGCAAGAGTTAGTTGTTAATTTTCCTTTATTCATGTACACTTCCCATTACTTTTTGTTTATTCTTGACCGGTAAATAAAATCAAGAAGCCCACTGACATTCTTATTGCCCATTGTCATTATTATTTTCCATTGTCATCTTTCATTTTCATTTTTCCTTTCCTATCCTTTTCATTTCACAAATAAACCTTGCTTCAATGCAAATTATTGAGTCCATAGTCCTTTGAGTCTAAAATCCTTGCAAAAACACCTTGAGGCTTCCATGCCTTAATGGAAAGTCCTCATGTCGACGAACAATGGGAATACATTAATGTCCCTTGTTCGTTGAATCTTCTAGGTTTTCGACAATAGTGAAATTATTCGTACCTAGCATGATGTATTTGGACATCTTGACTCTGATTATGATAAATGGTGAGAGTTCTCGTGTTGACTAGTGGCATTCATTAATGGCCACTAAGTCAACAATTTCCTACTATGTTCAACATCAGAACATCTATTCAAATAGCAGGAATTGTGCCAATGAGTTTGGAAGACATGAAGACTATCATTTTCAAAATTTTGGAGCAAATGTAGAAGACATGCAGTTGTGGAATCAGATGATAGTTGCAGAGTCAAATAACAACTACGGAATTAGATGGCAGTAGCGGAATCAACACTATTTTGCAGTAGGTTCAGCAAGTTTTAATAAAAGCAATAAAAATTCACGTTGACTCTTTTCTTCATGACTTGATCAGCCACTTGAAGAAGATTATGATCAACGTTTTACAACCACCATACATGCAGCTCATCCATTTCCAGAGGGTAAGTTAAGGTATTTCAGTTTCTAACTTTCTACCATAAAATTCCTTGAAAAGATAGAATAATAATTTTTGGAAAAGAACGCTTCTCTTCCTCACATCTCATAAAATTGCCAATATCATCAGTTGGGGGGGGGGGTACATTGATAGCCATATTTTACCATATTCATATCACATTCAAAAGCCCACATAATTTCAAAATATATTAACTATTACATTATTGTTCTGATCATATAAAGGCTTTTCAAAAGTACTTAAAATATAATTTTATACAAACATAATCATGGTTGTGACACAAGAACCAACCATGTTGCAATTCAACCAAAAGAATTTGCAGAAGTATGAAGTTATCAAATGATATCATGCAAAGTTAAGCCAAAGTTCAGGGATAAAAATGAATTAATGTAATAGATTGCATGAGGACATGTAATAGATTCAATTGGGGGGTATGTTGGTCTTTTAAATTATCATTCATTTCCATTACATCTTCACTTATATTTCCATATTGCCGCCTTCACTCCATTTCTATTTCATTACGTTTACCTCCATTTCATTAGATTTACCTTACCATTATCATTATTAGGTCACATTTATGTTTTTACAAAATTTATTAATTCTTAGCATTTTTAAATGAATTTATGGTTAACAGTTAGAAAATAATGTGTATATGCTTATACCTTACAAGTGGGATGAGATTGTTGACATGTGTATGTCAAAAAAAAATTTCTAAAAGACCTTTATGTGGCATCCCAAAACAAAATTCAAATTTGAGTGGAGAAGATCATGGGATCATAAGAATATGTGTCTCATTTTCTATTTATTGAAACTCCAAGAAGACATGTGTCTTATCATTTCCTATTTTGATTGTAACTCTAGAGATATAGGGAGAGATTCATGGACTCTCATTAATGAGATAGCTTCTCATATTTTTTTATAAATAGGGGAATTTTTCTCCTATCATGGGGGTAAAATGAGGAAGAAGAGAAAGAATTATAGAATGTTTTGTAACAAGGCTTGAGATAGAATAGGATGTAAACGTAAGAGCTATTGACATAATGAGATTAGGAGTGTAGATTTCCATTGTGTAAAGTTGTGAGTTTATCAATAAAGAAGATTTTTTCGATTATTGAATTTTAGAATGTCAGTTTGTGAATTGGAATGCTATTAGACAATGTAAGGGCCCCCATAAACCATGTGCATCCCTTTGTAAATTTGTAAGATTTGTTGGTTTGTTTTACTTTGATTCATGAAAATAGTTTGTTTTATCCATTTTCTAAAATTGGATTTCCTTAAGTATTAGAGCATACAGTGACTTAGTTTTCTTTCACGTGTCTTTACAATGCTTTCTTCAATTCAAATTTGCATTCATTGTTTAACCCTATGGTTTCCAAAGAGATTCTCAAGAAGGTAGCATTTAGCTCTTTTCCAATATTGGTTGCTTGAGGCATTAAGAATAAACAGTGATTTAGTTTCTTTCCTTATGCTTTTGTCATGCATTTTAGATTAAGCTTTCATCTATTGTGTAATCTCATGATCAACAAGTCCAAGAAGGTAGTTCTTCCAATTTGGGTTGCCTAAGAGGCATTAGATCACATAGTAGCTGCCAGTTTTCCTTTCCATGATTTTTTTATGCTTTCTTATATCACATTTAAAGTATACTTAATTGCTTAAGTCATTTGAAGAAGATGATTTCAACATCTTCCTATATTGAATGTTCATAATAGTATTCGAGCATGCAATAGATCATACTTGTTTTTATATTGCTTGCTTTCATTTCATAAAATAGGATTAATTTTATTTTTGATCAATAGTTTTCAAGGATAGGTTAGGAAGTGATTTCGCTTTCATCTTGTCAATGAATAAAATTGTATTTAAAATAATGCTCTATTTTTCATAGACACAGTGTCAACCTAGATTAGACTAACCATTCAAGTTTTTGATTTGATTTTATGCAAAGTAAATTAGTTGAAGTACATTTCCTTTTCTTCCTTCTTAGAAATTAGTTTTTATATTAAACATCCATTAGACTTAGTTGATCATTGACATGTAACATCAATTAAAATCATTAGGCATAAAAGGCAAAACCCTCAAAACAATACAGGAACATACTGAACAAAGTAAGAAACAAGGTTAACTAAGCACATATTGTGCACCACATTTCATCAATTTACTAACCCTGGTTGATAATTTATGTTAGCAACTTAAGACATTTATTTGACTAAACACCTACCTTATTAAGCCTTCTTTTTTCCTTGTGTACCTTGGTAATACCTTCTCCTTACCTATTAATTAAATAGTAGGTCACATGTGCCCTATATATGCCTCTTAAAGGGCATGCTTTGGTTTGCCTTTACTTATTTTACCCTTGTCCTTAGTATCATTCCTAGTCTTCTCTTTGTCATCTTTGAACCTAAGACTTTGTATTCCCCTATTAAGTGACATAGAGAGTGAGATGTAGTGGTTATGGTGACAGTGGGCCTCCACTTCATAATTATGTACCTTGGCTAGTCCTTGTCTTCTGAGGACTCTCATAATACCTACCAGATTTTGAGACAACAAGGAGAGAACCCAGTTCAAAGGTGAGGTTTCTCTTCTATATTTATTTGATTATACAATGGTTTTGATCACAAATAAGTAAGGATATTAGCCCATCAAATACTACAAGGAATAAAGCCTCTTGGTGTTTTGCCTCCTTATTTTTCTTTCCTACTTTTATCATCTATGAAAGATAATGCAATCGAAAATAAAGGAACCCCTTTTCCTCCTTGTGGCCCAATTATAACACAACATTATAACCTCTAGTGGTTAGGAGTAAACCGCTCAACTCTTAAATAGAGTTACAATATGAAATATTATAAAGTATTCTTCATCATGATCACATGGTTAGATCATTTTCCTTGAGTAACAAGGGATGATATGGCTTCCTCTCAAACTATGATGGAAGAAATAAGAAGCTAAAAATGTTAGTGGAATCAATTTTTCAAATAGATAATGATTTAGTCGATTCTCACATCATTCGAAAGGTATCCATGTGTAGGATAGGAAAAAATGTGGGGAATAAAGTGGAAAATATTTACTCAAAAAAATTCCATTAGATACCTTAAAATGATACTAGAAGGTCTTAGACCCTAATTTTCCAAAATAGGTCCTGCTAGTAAAAATGGTCTTGTGAGTTAATTCCTCCACTTTTGTCACTTTAAAAAGATCAATACATATGACAACAATATAATGATCTAATTCAATTCATTCCAAGGAGGTATGGATGAGTGAGAAAAGAAATTGAAAGGTATGGCCAATTAAGTTTCCAATCTTCCTTTATGTTATATTCCATTGATTATGAACCTAGGTTATTTAATGAGGTATTCGACTTGTTAGAAGGTAAACTCTAGTTGAAACCCATGAAAATAGGAATTTATCCTTTTCATAAGAATGAAACATGGTATTTGGTAAAATTACCTAATGGAAGGAAGCTTATTGTATTGATTTTTAGGATTTTCTAGTATGATAATTACTTCTAATGATTTAATTATTAATTGACTTGTGTCATATACATAACTAAGCTGAATATATATAGAAAATATTAAAAAATAACACAATAATCACAATAGGATCATGAAGAGATAGCCAAACACAAGAGACACTAAGTTTTTACCCTTGGAAAACCCTAATGAAGGAAAATCCCAACAAAATTTTTCTTATTAAATTTGTCCAATTCAACAAGAGATACAATTTAATATTTTCTCAACAAATAAGGTCAAACTAACCAACAAATTCAATGACTCAAGACTTTTCAAAAAGCCACATTTTCAACGTTCTACAACCTAGTCAAATTTTGGTCACATGGGCCAAATTTTGGCCTTTCTAACTACTGTAGAAATTCAGTCAACCTACAATCAACCTACCCAATAAAACCCCAACAACACTAGTCAATGTGATTCAAACTTCAGGTCAAACTTACATGGCCATTTCTTCCTCTCTCCTTCCATGTGTGGATAGAAAAGATAAGAAATTAATTGATATGAACTACTCCAAGTGAGGTAGGTTGAATTCATATTTATATTGGTTGGAAGAGTCCAAATAGGTGTGACTCTTGGCTAGGGCCAACTTGATTTTATGCTTGGATGACCTCACTTATTGGAGGAAAAAATTGAAATTTAAAATTTTACCTTTTCCATTTTTATTTGGAGATATTTTCATCCTCTTTTAATGTTTTGCGGGCTAATGAAAATAAAGAGTATCAATCACAACTACACAAATTTAACACTACCTCTTAGCTAAGGAGGTATTCTCTTTAACTTCTTAAGATTATATTTAAAAAACAATTATGACTAGAAAAGGTTGAATGATCCTAGCTATGTTGATCAATCCATATAGCTCATGTTCTATACCAGAACCATGTGGAAATAATCCTACATCAACATCATGAAAATATTTGTAATCACACTAAACATGTTCCTTTTGCAAAGGATCAAGTCACTCACAAGCCAATTTCCCATTTGTTGATTAGGTGCCATTTGACACAAGACTAGTTCTTATTTCACCAATCCACCAAGTTGTCACATGGAATCAAGAACCCTCTGACACATGGTGAAACTCTAAACCCATTTACGATTCCCACATGTCACTATATGGTATTGAATGGTAAATCACTTGCTTGATGCTATAGGCACTCACTAAACCCATGACTAACCAAATTTCCATTAACAATATGGTTAGGTAACCCCTGATCGAGGCAGAACTTCATGTAGCAAAGTAATGTATGAATGTGAAGTAACTTATGAATGTTAAACATAAAATAATAGAAAAAACACCACATCTCATCATCCATCAAGGCTATAGAAACATGGTTCTACATCCTCCCATAGTCATTTCAGGTGAGACTACGATATTCTTGTAGGTTGTTGCCAAAAGGGCCAATGATTGAGGGTTTTGTTGGTTATCATTAAAGAATCAAACTTAGGTTATCCCAAACTAAGTGAATAAATGGTTCCATTGTCAAGACTAGTTCTTATTTCACCAATCCACCAAGTTGTCACATGGAATCAAGAACCCTCTAACACATGGTGAAACTCTAAACCCATTTACGATTCCCACATGTCACTATATGGTATTGAATGGTAAATCACTTGCTTGATGCTATAGGCACTCACTAAACCCATGACTAACCAAATTTCCATTAACAATATGGTTAGGTAACCCCTGATCGAGGCAGAACTTCATGTAGCAAAGTAATGTATGAATGTGAAGTAACTTATGAATGTTAAACATAAAATAATAGAAAAAACACCACATCTCATCATCCATCAAGGCTATAGAAACATGGTTCTACATCCTCCCATAGTCATTTCAGGTGAGACTACGATATTCTTGTAGGTTGTTGCCAAAAGGGCCAATGATTGAGGGTTTTGTTGGTTATCATTAAAGAATCAAACTTAGGTTATCCCAAACTAAGTGAATAAATGGTTCCATTGTCAAGACTCAGATTTGTTTGAGGGATATGTTTATGTGGCATCTGTTGAAGAAGAAGATTCAAGATTGGGTAAAATAGAAGGAAAGAGAATTTAAGTATCAATAAAATAGAATCCCTCATCTTTCATTTGAAAGCTGGTTATAGAAATATATTTTTGAAGATTAATATTCTTGGGAGGATTCATTATTGAGTTGAAGGTAAACTTGACTGTATCCTATAGCAAATAAAAATGATGATTTCTCAAAGGACCACGAGGTAAGTATTTAATATCTCTAAAACTTTGGATTAAGATGTTTTGTTTGAAAAGGGAGTTTTACGAATGTAGTGAGACTATTAGTTTACTTATGTTTGAGAGAAGATATGAAGAACAGACTAGAATAACACAAAGGGTAAAAGATATAGAATAGATACTAGAAAGAGATCTCGTGTCCAAGATTTGAACACTTTCATAGAAAATCACTAGAGCCCTCTTTTGAGGGAATCTAAAAGTGAAGAAAACCTCCTTGAAAACCCTGAAGCAACTCCGTAGCATTTACCCTTCTAGCCTAAAATTTCGCTAAAGCCAGATTCGAGTAATAATCAGGGTGCTTTTGGGTTTTCTCCATCCTTCTACGCCCCATACCCCACATACTCACCCCTTTACAAAATCCCCTACCCCTCCTCATCCCCCTCTAACAAAAGATATGGTCGATGATACTAAGCTACCTATTTTAAAGGAATTAGATTGGAATATCTAGAACAATTCTCATTTTTATACGAAGTAGTATGGACAACAAAGCAAGTGCACGATGAAAATATAAATAAGGCACAACTTATCATGACATTTCTGGATAGAGAATTGACATGGTACATGAAGTATTCAAACAATCAGGTCAAATCATTCATAGATATTAAAACAAAGCTGCTAAAATAATTTAAGAATTCGAACTCAGGGTCACAGTGTATCACAAAGTTAAAATAAATCAAACAAAGGCCCACTGAGTCTATTTAGGAATTTGACCAGAGATTCAAGGTATTATTAGATCATGTAAGATTTAACATAGCTCCGCAACAACATAAGGAATGGCTCATAGTTGCACTACTACCACATATCACATTGACTTTGACACAACAAAAGGTAGAAACTCAAACCAAAGCTCTGTAGCTAGCAATGGAAATAGAATCTTCAACTATAGGAGATACCAATGCAAGTACGCAATAAGTTCAAAGTCAGCTGAAAAATTTGACTCTGCAGTTACAAGATATGAAAAAAGCAAAGAAGTCAAAGAAGAAGTGTTGTGTGCGAAGTGAAAATGAGAAGGCCACTCTAAAGAACAATGCCCTCTCTTTAAAAATTACATGGCTAGTGGCGCACTGAATCCTTTAAATGACAAACCCAATGTATGGTGCGAGATATGAAAAACTAGGGGTGAACATTGCTCAGAATATTTTAATTTGTTACAAAAATATGTTCAGATTCTTAGGAACATGTATTGCAAGTTCTGTAAATCGATAGGACATGACGAAAACCGTTGTTGGGCTTATGAACTAATGATGGAGCATGGTGATGACACTTATAAAATTCAAGCAAAATATCTTGGACATGAGGATAATGGAAAACACAATAGTTGAGGTGGTTATCAGGGAAGAGGTCGAGGTAGTGGAGTTGGTCGAGGATGTCGACATATTATCTGCGATAATTGTGGCTAGGCAGGGCACATCGTGAGGGATTAACAGATTCCCACTATGACATCTAAGTATTGTAAAGGCTTCGACCATGTAATCGAAGAATGTCAAGTACTTATGGAAAAACTACAATAAAAGAGAAACCAGTAGCTGACACAAAATATCCAAATGATGAGTGCCAAAAAAAGAACTGATGATCCCCGAATCAATATTGTTACTAGAAGTGGAGCTACGATCGATGATGACAAAGTGCATGAAAAATAGAAATCTGAAACTACATTGGTTAAAAAGACTGTTGAAAAATATCCTATATTTGATCTTCATAAGGAAAAAGAGGTGTTTATGAAAACCAAGTAAAGCTTTATGGATGTTGGAGCTTTCACATCTAGTGCACCACCGAAACAGAAAAGTAAATTCTACATAACATCAGCGTCAGCACATACACAATCTTTGACACAAGATCAAGAGTCAGCAAACCAAGAAGGTATTTTAAAGTATTTTTTGTTAACTTGTATGAAGTTATGAAGAGATTAAAAGGTTGAAGGACTTCAAGAATTGATAGACTCATGTGCATCTAAAGAAATACCATGAAGTGAGTTCAGTGCATTTAGCAATTTGCATTAACATAAGAGAACGTGAAGAGAAATGAGGCTTCGTGCATAAACAGGGGTCTATGAGATGGATCATGTTATTTTAGATCTAGGATAGGAGGCTAATGTTGTGACGAAGTAGACATGGGAGTTAATGGGTAAGCTGAAGTTACAATGGTCGCCTATTTAGCTAAGGATGGAAAATCAATAGAAGGTCTTCCCCTTAGGAAGACTATTAGGTGTAATAGTAGAGATTGAAGAAGTTCTCACTATAATTGACTTTGAAGTAATGGAAATTGTGGATGACAATAACCCCTATCCTGCATTTCTTGGACTTGATTAATGATTTGATAACACGGATATAATTAATCTAAATAAGAGACGAATTATATTCAAATGGAATAATAAGCAGATAATTGTTGCCTTGAATCCTTTAAAAGGAGTGAGGTATATAGAACCAATTAGAGAAGAATACTGCGCATATCAATTGACAGGAAAGGAATAGAATTTTGTTAACCCTACTATAGAGGGAAAGTTAACTTGGGGGGGTGATAGTTCTTGCGCATAAGACTCAAAATAAGAATTAGAGAATCGATAGAACAACCTACATGAAGTATCTACAACGCGTTGTGCAAAAGTTACTAAATTAGTTCTTTGCATGACATTTGAGGTATGTAACCTACCTTCTTATGATGGCTTGGGTGATGTGAATGTTTTTCTTGATGATTATGAGGAACAAGTTCCATAAAGTCAAATATTGTTAGCTTTGGATATAGCCCTAAAAGATACTCCTACTAGATGGTGGGGTACACATAAGAAAAATATAGGAGATTGGCATGAATGTCGAAGATTGATGTCGATAATATTTGGTCAAATAAGCGTAGAAATGGAGTTGAAATATGATGGTGAAACGAGTCTAAGTGAGCATATCGAGTTATGTACTACAACGTGGAAGGAGATTCCACGACAAGAATGGGTACATGGGTTCATTCATACACTGGAGATAATTCCTCAAAATTGGTACTTGGAAACAAATCTTCGACATGCTACTGCGAGCTGGGCAGAGATGGTTGATTGGTTTATCTTGACATTTAGATTTGAAGATAATTATCGATATATAAATTCATCCTAAAGACTGTAATGGTTAACAACTCCATAACATTGATAGACTATCAAAAATTGTTAGATGAAAGTTTGAATATTTGGACATCACTACAGGTAGATACAAATGTACAAAAACTACAGGAATAAATGTAATAGAAGAAACAATAGTTATAATAAGTTTGGTCATCTGTGAAGATCTTACCCATCTCATAGAGGCTTGTATCACTGAGAGTAAGGCCCTCTAGAAGAACATTGAGGAATTGAAGAAGGAGGAGTAGATTTTGATAGAGCGGACGCAACCTTGGCAAGATGAAGCCCTCTAGTTAGCATAGGTAGTGGATAAGAAGCTTCAGGAGCTTCGACAAAGGGAAACACAATAGTTGAGGTGGTTATCAGGGAAGAGGTCGAGGTAGTGGAGTTGGTCGAGGATGTCGACATATTATCTGCGATAATTGTGGCTAGGCAGGGCACATCATGAGGGATTAACAGATTCCCACTATGACATCTAAGTATTGTAAAGGCTTCGACCATGTAATCGAAGAATGTCAAGTACTTATGTAAAAACTACAATAAAAGAGAAATCAGCAGCTGACACAAAATATCCAAATGATGAGTGCCAAAAAAAGAACTGATGATCCTCGAATCAATATTGTTACTAGAAGTGGAGCTACGATCGATGATGACAAAGTGCATGAAAAATAGAAATCTGAAACTACATTGGTTAAAAAGACTGTTGAAAAATATCCTATCTTTGATCTTCATAAGGAAAAAGAGGTGTTTATGAAAACCAAGTAAAGCTTTATGGATGTTGGAGCTTTCACATCTAGTGCACCACCGAAACAGAAAAGTAAATTCTACATAACATCAGCATCAGCACATACACAATCTTTGACACAAGATCAAGAGTCAGCAAACCAAGAAGGTATTTTAAAGTATTTTCTGTTAACTTGTATGAAGTTATGAAGAGATTAAAAGGTTGAAGGACTTCAAGAATTGATAGACTCATGTGCATCTAAAGAAATACCATGAAGTGAGTTCAGTGCATTTAGCAATTTGCATTAACATAAGAGAACGTGAAGAGAAATGAGGCTTCGTGCATAAACAGGGGTCTATGAGATGGATCATGTTATTTTAGATCTAGGATAGGAGGCTAATGTTGTGATGAAGTAGACATGGGAGTTAATGGGTAAGCTGAAGTTACAATGGTCGCCTATTTAGCTAAGGATGGAAAATCAATAGAAGGTCTTCCCCTTAGGAAGACTATTAGGTGTAATAGTAGAGATTGAAGAAGTTCTCACTATAATTGACTTTGAAGTAATGGAAATTGTGGATGACAATAACCCCTATCCTGCATTTCTTGGACTTGATTAATGATTTGATAACACGGATATAATTAATCTAAATAAGAGACGAATTATATTCAAATGGAATAATAAGCAGATAATTGTTGCCTTGAATCCTTTAAAAGGAGTGAGGTATATAGAACCAATTAGAGAAGAATACTGCGCATATCAATTGACAGGAAAGGAATAGAATTTTGTTAACCCTACTATAGAGGGAAAGTTAACTTGGGGGGGTGATAGTTCTTGCGCATAAGACTCAAAATAAGAATTAGAGAATCGATAGAACAACCTACATGAAGTATCTACAACGCGTTGTGCAAAAGTTACTAAATTAGTTCTTTGCATGACATTTGAGGTATGTAACCTACCTTCTTATGATGGCTTGGGTGATGTGAATGTTTTTCTTGATGATTATGAGGAACAAGTTCCATAAAGTCAAATATTGTTAGCTTCGGATATATCCCTAAAAGATACTCCTACTAGATGGTGGGGTACACATAAGAAAAATATAGGAGATTGGCATGAATGTCGAAGATTGATGTCGATAATATTTGGTCAAATAAGCGTAGAAATGGAGTTGAAATATGATGGTGAAACGAGTCTAAGTGAGCATATCTAGTTATGTACTACAACGTGGAAGGAGATTCCACGACAAGAATGGGTACATGGGTTCATTCATACACTGGAGATAATTCCTCAAAATTGGTACTTGGAAACAAATCTTCGACATGCTACTGCGAGCTGGGAAGAGATGGTTGATTGGTTTATCTTGACATTTAGATTTGAAGATAATTATCGATATATAAATTCATCCTAAAGACTGTAATGGTTAACAACTCCATAACATTGATAGACTATCAAAAATTGTTAGATGAAAGTTTGAATATTTGGACTTCACTACAGGAAGATACAAATGTACAAAAACTGCAGGAATAAACGTAATAGAAGAAACAATAGTTATAATAAGTTTGGTCATCTGTGAAGATCTTACCCATCTCATAGAGGCTTGTATCACTGAGAGTAAGGCCCTTTAGAAGAACATTGAGGAATTGAAGAAGGACGAGTAGATTTTGATAGAGCGGACGCAACCTTGGCAAGATGAAGCCCTCTAGTTAGCATAGGTAGTGGATAAGAAGCTTCAAGAGCTTCGACAAAGGGAAACAATGCTGGTGTACAAGGTTGCAGAACATGTGATAGAGGTAATGTTGGAGGAAGCATGCAACGAGGACAAGAAGGTAATAGACGCTCTGCAATAGTTCAACCAAGCCTACAACAACATCAGAACAAAAATTAGAGGAAAAGTAGTTGATTGACTAAGGACGAGTCACATGTGAGTGTTCGGGGCCTGTTGGGAGCAACCCAACTTGCCCTAGATTTTGATGAAGACTCCACATTTTGACGAGTGGAGTACAAAGTAAAGGATGCAACAGAGTGCAAATTGGACCACGTAATGGAGTACCAAATTCAACGTGTAATAGATATATCTCCTTGTATATGGGCTTTGGAGTGGGTCAAAGTCCCTCTCTTTTCGTAAAAGAATACTATTTTATATGTCATGAATGGTTCTTGGACCATAGTAGCTTGTATTAGGGGAGTCCATAATATATGGACCATGGTATTGCGATGTTATATCCATCGATTTAATAGCATATATAAGGATGAATAATAAAGAAGGAGATAGTCTTGAAGAATCACATCATGTATTGAATAGTTCTATCTTTGTAAGTTCTGGTTTGGACAAGAAGGTGAGGCTCTGCAGCTGAGTATGGAGACTACTTGTAGCTAATCTTATTTATCATAAACGAAGATTTTCTTTATCATAAAAGAAGATTCTCTTTATAATAAAAGAAGATTCTTTTTGTAATAAAAGAAGATTTTCTTTATAATAAAATAATATTTTCTTTATAATAAAAGAATAAGATAGAATGACAACAAAGATGATTTTCTCCCACATTGGGTTTCCACCTAATGATCGCGTTGCCCTTACGCGTTGTGTTGATTTTGTGTTAATGGTTTACTTTACTAGTGCTCATGGTTTATTTGAGTACTACTAATGACTAATGAAATAATGATTCAATGGTTAAGTTAAACAACTAATGGAAATTATGAAAAATTGGTAATATTCATATAGACTACTTTCATTCACGAAAGACACGTACACATACGGGTTGTTTAAATAAAAATAAAATAGTTCTCTGAATTTTTAATTGAAGACTAAGTGAAAAAAATTATTGATTCGGTGCTTCCCCCGCCAAGTATTTTTCCTAACAACTTCGTATTGCTAGCCATGGTTCTTGAGGATTTCTTTTAGGAAAATACACATACCAATTCCTAGCACTTTGTTCCAAAGACATGAAAAACAACATCATGATGATATCCTCTACTTTTATTAGTCTTCCACCAACAATGAAATGGAATACATGTATGTGTTTTTCATGAGTGATTACATCACTCTCAATGAATTTGGGAAGCCATTCCTTGTATTTTTTAGGAAACTTATGTCGAGCATCAAGAAACCTAGTCACATCCAATGGTGAACAATTTGTTTTCTCAACTTCGTGGGTTGAAGTCTCATGTGACATGTTGTAACTAGCCCATTTGTGTCATTTATTAAATAGTTGTATGTGGTGTAATATTGACAATCGATCTTTAAATTCTCATTTCTGGGAAAAGAGAGAGCCAAGAGCCATTATTTCCATTACTAGCTATAAGTCACAACCCATTCTTAAAGCCAAGAGCCATTATTTCCATTTCTAACTATAAGTCCAATTTTATGTTGATTAAAATCATATAGAAAATATGTAGGTATATTATGGATATTATGTGTGTTATATGTGGTATCCTAATTGTTATGTATGTTCTATTTACCTTTTTCATATATTGTTTACCTTAGTCGTCCGTGGTTGACATTGCCTTTCGCATCGTTGTTCTGCCTGGGATCTCAGTGACGTTGCCTCCTTTTGCCTAGCGATATGAGCGGTGCTTTTAATTCTGCAACATCATCAGCGGTAAGTCTTGACATCCTGGGATTCCACACATGCTTTGGATTCGGTGCTCCGGGTCTTTTACAGGCATTGCCCCATCTCGATGACCTTCTGACAGGAGTACAATGATCAAAATGCATTTTTCTGGCCTCTGCAACCTGCACCAACCACAAATTCCAAGAAATTTAAACAATAGTTGTGTTCAGATAACGGTCGATTTATACTGATTCTAGTTCTCCGCATAGACCAAACATCTAAAAGTTAAATTGTAATGAGCCCTAAGCCGTTACCGCTTCTCTCACTGTAGTTGAAACCCGAGACAGTGGTTCCAGTTCATCGTGTTGGAGATTCAATATAATCTGTACCTGTTATGTTGTGTTGTAAAACAAACACATTACTTCCAAAATACAGCAAAACAAATCCAGGAAACTGACGGAAACTGAATAGCATCCAAAAATGCACGCGGAAACATACCAAAACATCTAAGGGTAGAACCAAGTCAGACATCCTCTCTTCGGTAGTAGCACTATCAACTGGGAACAATTTCACCGGAGCAATAAACAATTCGTCGTCGGCAGCCTTTTCTGGTGACTTCGTATCAGATTTTGAAAGATCAATGGGCAACCAAAATTTCATCCGATTCTCATTCTCCATCCTGCAAAACTAAGTTAGAAAATGTCACCTACTCCTGCTTTAGAAAAAAAGTATAAATGAAACAAAACAGACCTGGGCTGCCTCCTCCTTCTCGTGTCGCAATGCCGCCTTCGTCGTCCAGTGCCTTGGAATTCTATGGTCCAAAGCGAGTCCTCTCCTTCTGCGACCGCAAATTTGCAAGAATGGGCTAATTCAGGTGTTCGAATGAATGTTGTTGGAAAAAGTAAAGGGTTACCTTATATATGCCTAAAAACTCCGTAACTATGTGGACCCAGAATTTAGCGGTCCCACAAACCCTATTGAAATTACAACTCTGTGGACCTACAAATGAGGCGGTCCCATAAACCCTAAAACAGATTTTCCATCGCACTGATTTCAAATAAACGATGAACCAATGGATTTATCTGCTACTTTTAGTTGCGGCACCACCCATCCACTTCCTTGTTTCTTCCCGTGAAGTCTCATTGCCGGATCGGAGGCCGGTGCCCTGGTCCACTCTGTGACCTACGGGACACCTCTCGCCGACGTGTGTATTATAAGGACGGGACCACCATGATGCACATTGTATTGCGTGGCCGACAATTGACTTCCCTGTGACCGTCATGAAGCCATTGCACTTAAATGAAACATTTTGCTGGGCATACCACATGCTTTGCTACGTAAAGCACGCTGGTAAATATTGGCCATACCTAAGATTTTAATTGTAAATATGTAGTCTCACCACTAAGGTTTTCTCTTGACTTGATGATGCAAATTATATTTATTACTAGGCAAAATAAAAAGATTCGAGAAGTGTCTAAACGATGAGTTATACTAGATGGATTGAAATGCGATCACAAAGTTTCCCCTGTGAAGAAGGATAGCTCAACAATTATACAATTATAATAGGGTTAACATAAACATAAATTCAAGATTGAGGAAATGTTAAGATGGATGGGGAGCATTATTTAAAATTTTGTGTTTTATATGCCATTTTCATATAATACAATTAGCAATTGTCTCAAAAGGTACAAAGAGAGGCCGATAGGATTATTAAATTGGAATTGTTGAATTTTTCTAGAAGAGTTAATTGGTTTGGGGGAAAACCTTGTTTTCTTGGACTGGATCATTGTGCAATTACTTTCCTTTAAATATTTTGTTTATATCTATATTACAAGGAATGCATTGAATGTCTTATTTCATTTCTGTTATCCTTACTTATATCCTTTCCGTGCTTTTTCTTGATCAATTTGATGAAATATTCCATTATGCTTTGATCAAAGTCCTCAACTCCATATTAGTGGATATCCTCATAAGTTCAAAGCTTGAAAGAAACCAAAGAGGTCAATGATAACCACTGTGCACTTATTCAAATTCGTAATGTAAAACTGCCAGACAGAGTTCACACAGATAACCTCCAAGATGGGTATCACCATTTGTAGCCAAAACCTCAAAAACTCTGTTGTCAATAGTCAGAACGCTGACATCAAACATGCCACCACCAAGATCAAAAACAACAATATTTTTCTCTCCACCCTTCTTGTCCAAGCCATAAGCTATTGCTGCAGCTGTGGGTTTGTTGATAATAGGAGCTACATTCAAGTGAGCAATAACACCAACATCCTTCATTGCTTGGCGCTGTGGATCAGTAAAATAAGTTGTGCAAGCCCACAAGTTAACAGTCACAATGCAATCAACAATTGGTTACCCACAAATTTGACTTCGTATGTCTGGGTGAGTCAACTTGGCAGACCCAGCTGGATCTGACTGGGACAAGCCATGCCCTCAGACCCAACAGTTACAAATCACTGGAAAAACAAGCACAAATTTGACTCACTGAGTCTGAACAAGTCGACTTGGCAAACCCAGCATCTCAGACCCAACGAGGTCTAGTAACAAATTTGCTTTTCTCCAGTGTTTTAACAAACTCAATACAATGCATTTTCAATAAGATAACTATAGAGACTCCATTAATGCTATTGCCTACACATTGAAACCTGATTTTACAAAAAGTGAAATAATTATAGAATGACTAAAAACATCGTGCACAAATCTAGCAGACTTGCTGAGATCTAAGAAAAGGAATGTACCTCGAAGAACATCATAATTACAGATGACTGATAGTAGCGGATTCTTATGTGTTCCGTAACTCATTGTTTAATTTATGACTAAAGCAATAACATGGAAACAAAATATACAAACTTATCATATCAAACATCTTAAAAAGGGTACAGAGGGAATTGAATTGTGAGAATCCATCAATTTGTCTCTTAAAATATGTGCCACAGCTGGATATCGAATCCTCAAAAGCAATGCCCATGAGAAGAACTTGAAAGGAAAAGTTCATGATGTAGTGCCCATCGAGACAAAAGGTACCTTAATACAATAATACATTACCTTGCAGCATCAATGGAGCTATGCTAAACCTCTAAATAGCCTACCACAAGGAAGGTACATATACTTGCTCCTTTAGATTCCATGTTGCGCTTTCAGCTGGGAATCCCAGACAGCGCCAATTGTCCATTATGCGATAATCCCACCACAAATAGCAAAGCTTAATTGCTTCTCCAATAGCACTTGATCATCATATAGCTCCGGTTGTGAATTCAACTTTCTAATAATGCCTGCAAGACATACATAGTTACTAACAATGTTGAACTCTGCATCGACATATCATCCTTCTATTAGAAGTATAAGAACTCTTCAAATAGATCCTTGAGCAACGTAACTGCATTCAATGACTACCTGCTATAACAACATCACCCGAACCAGTCATATCACACGTGAATGGCGTGGCCAAAACATCTTTTGTTCCTATTACTGCACATACAATATCAACTTATTAGCTTCAACTTTACCAATTCACATTAATATATTTTAACTACACTATAATTTTCAACCTTGAGCTTCTTGTAAAGACGTAAGGAGGTTAAATATTTCATCGAAATCCTTAATTTTTCAAGTTTTATTGAGAGAGACAAAAATGCATTATCAACTTATTGGCTTCTACTTTTGACATGTTTTTTTAACTGAAGAACACTAACAATATAATTTTATTAACTTGGGCCTTCTTGTGAAGATGTAAGGAGGTTAAATATTTCATCAAGTAATCCTTAATTTTTCTAGTTTTAATAATATCTACTGATGAGGGGGAGGCAGCAGCGGGAAGGGGTTTTATTTAGCCCTGACGGAAAAATTGTATCGCAATATGCATGGAACTTGGTCTAGCGACCAACAATCAAGTTGAATATCTCCCTTTATGGACAGGTTTGGAAATAGCTAATGCAAAGAAAATTACCAGCTTATTAGGCTAGTCATTCGACAAATGACCAAGACTAAGAAGGCAATATGCTGAGATTCTTCTTACTTTTATTTTTTGGATCCTCATCTCCGCCTCACACTTTGAGCAATTAGATCTCTTTCACATGTGCAGGCATTCTTAGCCTTGGTCGAATGCCACTTGTAAATCACATTAAGACACCAGGAAAGAGGTTAAATATCTTTCATGCTCACAGTTTCTTCAACAAGTTGTGATTGAATTTTTAGTACTATGTCAAATGCATTGAACGAGTATATTATCAACATACAATTCTTATCAAACCAGCAAAAAAGGACAAATTATGCAAATGACAAATAATCCATAGAAACTCATTTCCCAAGACTAGAACTCACAGAAATAAGAAAAGTTAAAACAACATGCAGAAACTTAGCAAAGCTTGTAACCTTGTATTTTACACCTTCAGCGCAGGTATACTGGGTCACAACTTACAAAATAGAATATTGGCCTAAATTAAAAAGTAACATATTAGAAAAAAAGCAATGTTACCAGACTTGATTCGGGAAATACTTGGCAAGGCATAAGACCTGAGAGATTGACTCAGCCCAGGAAAAATTCAGAAAATACTCAGCAAGTGCAAAAATATTAAAAAGGTACCAATTTTTTTATGAAAGCAACAAATTTTCATTTATATCAGATTGTTCTATGGTTGTCCAATCTAGAATATAAATAAATGTCCAAAATAGTTGCCTAATGCAAACTACCTCTGTTATGATGCCCTAGTTGAGTTTGTAGATGCCCTGGCTGCTTCGATGTGTTGTCCTCTCAATCACCCATGATAGCATTCATTGAAGGAAAAAGCAGAGCATCAAAAAAGATATGAAAAAGTGCTAGTTTTGCAAGGTTTCTGGGATTTTATAGGTCAACCCAACTATGACTCACCTGAGAGTCGAAACTGTTTGTTTGAAGACCAAGCAGAGTCAAACTCAGGGATTCAAAGGTATGATCTGCAAACCTGGTAACAATGCACTAAATGCTATAATTTTATCAACTTGGACTTCTTGTTAAAATGTAAAGAGCAATGTTGCAAATATCATTTCAGGAATATATTGTTCAGGGTCCATAAAGAAACTTAGCAGAAATATTGGGGGAAATATCAGAAATATCTGCAATAATAAACTTGTACTTGAAAAACTCAGAAAATATCAGTCCAATTGGCGGCCAGAAAAAATTGGGAGAAATTAGAAACAGTCGGAGAGATTAGAGATATTTTCAATAAGGAAGTTAAATATTTCATCGCGCATTCCTTAATTTCTCTAGTTCTATTAATATCTACTTATAATTTTTCTTTCATGTTCATAACTTCTTCCACAAGTTGCATCTGAATTTTGGATATACTGTGGCCAATATATTGTATGAGTGGGTAACAACATGTCAAAAAAGTGAAAAAGGAACAAATTAAGCAAATGACAGATAAAACTATGGAAACTCATTCCTTAAGAGCAGAACTTGGACAGAAAAGCAAATAACATGCAGAAATTTAGCAAATCTTGTAACCTTGTATTTTACACCTTCGGTGCAGTCATTCTAGGTCACAACTTACAAAATATGATATTTGCCTAAACCAATAAATAACGAATTAGGAAAAAAGGCATATGGCCCAAGAAAATTTATTTCCTGACATAAAAATTCAAAAAAATTGCAAATAGATAGCAAAGCATAATAGACAACCACAATTGAAAATTCTTAAGCAACATCGCAAGCCACGATGTTCTTGAAAACACAGAGTTAATTTTGAGCCCTGAGCTTTACCCTCTAAAAACATTCAGCACAAGGCCAAATGAGAAAAAAAATGCAATCACATCATCATTCAGGACATAGACAAATTACAAGAACTACTGCAGTCAAAAACTATCCATCCGTAAACATACAAAAAAACCTCTAATATCTTTGATACTAATCAAGCACATGAGATAAGGAAAATGTTGCGAGAAAAGAAAAAGTTAAAAGTATACATTTTGTGTGGATGACTATAAGAATACCTCTTTTAGTATGTCGATGTTAATATCAGAAATGTGAAAACCATCTTCTACACATGGTTTGACACATTTCATTCCTAATTTTCCTTCCTGATGGGTTACCTTCATGTAGGAAACTGCTATGGATGCATAAGGATCACATTTAACACCACCAGTTTGGACATGTTCCTTGTTCATTGTGAGAACCATTTGATAACCGGTGGGATCAGCACCTACTTTACCCATAAATGCTACTCTACCTCCCAACCTTACAAGTGCAATAGCAACATTGGATGGTGGTCCTCCCGGCACCCTGACAAATTCTCGAGGACTCCATTGCAAGCCGTTCCATGTAGAATACTTATCTTCATCCATTTCTCTATCTGATACCCTAACAGTAGGAATAAACTCATTCTGTGCCAAGCCAAAACAACATAAAAAAGAAGGCCAATCATATTCAAAGTTATGATCATACTCCTCACCATCTGCTTCTCATTCCCCTCCCTTGCAACATTTCTTACAGTGAGCAAAAACAGAGTCCCTGGACATTCGACCTCTGTACATCACCGTCCCATCAGATCAAAAGGAACTACAAGATGATATTCCCGGGAAATCCGTCCCTCTTCTCGTCTACTCGTTTTGATTATTAGTAGAGCCAATCAAGTAGTGGATCTAACAGCAGAAGCCATGCCCTGTGTGCATCATTAGCGACTTCTACCTCGCCTGGACTCAGCAGTTTTCCACACATCCAGTACATTTCGTGCCTGCGTAGATAATTCCGTATGGACGCACACCAAGATAGCGAGGTCCCCCATTCAGGGCAGGAAATTCATGGTCAGATTGGTGAAGGCGGCCCTGCAGAGTGGGGGAATAAGTGGTTTGCAGGAGGAGTTAATGGATCCATTGTTAAGAAAATCTGTTGATACCAATCTGCTACCGATGTTTGAGAGGCTCTTGGGCATGGCACTGAGCTGCGTTGAGGAATTAGGCTCTGAGCGACTGTCGATGAGGGAAGTAGTGAAGGAGTTGGAATCGATTGTGAAAATGGGATCATGTTTCTCTGCAGACTCCATGCCACCACGGATATTTGGAAACGACTTTGTTAATGTTGGACGGTCTCCACCTTCTCAAGATACGGAAGTTAGCGATTCTAGTGGAAATGTGCGAGGAAAGGGGAAGAAGCATTACGCACCATCATGCATGATTGAGGCAAGCAAAATATAAGTGGGGTGAGGTTATGGCGTTTCGCTGGACCCAATTTTCATGCCACGTGTCAACCTGAATGCCCGACTTTTCTTTGCAAACCCAAGCCTATTGGCCTAAAAATCTCACGCCACGTGTCAATATGAGAATGAAAGGGACGACGAAAGTCCCTTTGAAAGGAAAGGCCTATCGGCCTAAATATAATTTTTTAAGAAATTGTATAGTGGATTACATAATCAATTTTAGAATTAATAAATTAAAATTAGAATTTGGACATTTTATGGTAAGTCATGTACTATATTTTTTGTTTTTATCATATAATTCTCTTCAAGGAATTTAGTCATATTATTTATTATTTATTAATTCATAACAGAAAGATTAATAAACCATACTTTTATGAACCATCTATTAAAATATCTAAGATGATTTATAAATCATAGTGGTGTCATAGTAATTGTATTTGGATATTTGTGTAATTTGGGTACTATATATGCATATCCTATTTCTAAAATCTAAGTTTACTAGAGGGTTCTATGATATCGATCCTAAGATCCAAAGAAGAAAAGTTAATATTAAGTCATTAGGAAGGACCTCTTAATGGACATGAGAGATGATTTATGATGTTGGAAGTTTAAGTAGTTACAATATTGCCTTACACATGATCAGTCTGAAGGGAAATATCAACCTGTTTTTACACTAACTTTAAACTTATGAGAACACAAAATATAATGACGAGGCAAGAAAAGGAAAGGAAAAAATGAAGCCAGAAATAAGAAAATTAATAACTAATATTATTACAGCCTATTTAATGTGATGACCATCACATTTACCCCCATTTTTCTAATGTGGTTGTAATGTCCATGTGGGCACATGATCCATGACTAGATGATATTATGTGTTTTAAATATTTAATTTTAATTGTCGATTGAAGGAGAGGATTACCTTTTAGATCCCAATTTTCGATGGAGATCGCTTGCTTAGAAATCCATGAAATCAACCTTGAGCTTAAATGCTAAAGTTAGTGAGCCATCGATTGCAACCCAGTTGAGCTACTTGTTGATAGTTAAATTATAAGATGTTATTAAAGGCAATGGAGGAAAACACGGTGCCCTTTCCCCCTATTGCATTGAGGAGATATGCCAACACACAAAGGGACACTAGCATAAAACATATAAATACACAACTGAAGAGGGAGTGGGCACTCTCGGGAGGAATGGTTTATTAGCTCTAAGTTGGCTCTCCTTGATTGGTTCACCAATTTGATGGTTGTTTAGTTGGTCAGATTTTTAGGGATTTCATTGATGATCATAGAAGACAAAGTTGAGTCCCATCTGGTATCTAGAGGCATAAGTATGAGTTATACCCCTGAGAATTTTCGGTGAACAACTAGTGAACTGTGTGTAAGGCCACTAATTTATGTTGTTTAAGCTTGTGTGGTTAGTGCTCGAGTCTGATTTGATGACTAAATCACCCTGTTTCTTGTTGTATAGCTGATAAACCACTGGGACAAGGAATTATAGGTCATTATGTTGCTTGCAATGTAGAAAATAAACAACTTGGAAAGTGGACATTAGATCCTTATGGTGCTTTCTATGAAAAGACAATTGATAAACAACTTCGACAATGGATTTCAACTTTTGAGACTGAGAAATACCCCATCTAAACCTTCCATGAATCCATGTAAATGAACTCGAAGGAAAGAGTGGGACACTAGGGCCTTTACTGTTAGGAACAACAAATAAAATACCTTGGTGGTTGTAGGTACAACTGATAAACCACCTCAATATTGACTATTAGGGAGAAGTTGATAAATAACCTGAATAATGGGCTCCATATTCTGAGTGTTAAACCAAGCATTCGGTGTGAATTGCTTCAATGAAGATTTCCTCAAATAATGGATCCAATGCAAAGGTGGTCGACTACAAGAAAACTATTGTGTAGATAGCCAATGATTGGGTGGAGAGTGGAAGCCCCTCCTCCACTTGCTAGCTAGTTCAAAATTTATGGATACGTATATTACATTTGCATATTTGAATCATGAACCATGATGTTCAATGTCATGCTTATGAATAGTATGAGATCTTACGTGTCTATGATTTTTAATGAATGCGTTGACCATGATGCCCAATATTTAGTTCATGATTGATATGAGAAACTATGCATTATGCTTTCTTAGTTGACAACAATGGATCTTGAACATATTAGCTCAATTTGTTTCGCAAAGGATAAGCACATCGATAACAACACTCCTTGTATAGTTATGAGTACGTGTGTAATCATGCTTAGTCAATTGATATTCATATCCCTATGGAAAAGTTGAAACGTATTGAAATATGTGTAAGGAATTGATCATAGTGTTTTAGATGTTTCACTGAATTGATGAAATAACTAGAATAATTAGAATAATGTCTTTTTACATAAAATAATTTATATTATTGCCTAGGAATAAAGAAGGAAATTGCTAATTATGTTGCCAGATGCCTAGAATGCTAAAAAATCAACGTTGAATGCAGACATTGAGTGGGGTTATTACAACCAATTCCAATCCTTGAGTGGAAATTGGAAATCATTCCCATGGAATTCATCAAGGGATTTCCGAATACATCCATAAAACATCATGTCATTATGGTGGCACTAGAATAATTGAGGTATGTATGTGTTCAAGAGTTGCAACAATGTGTAAATACCTAGACAAAATGTTAGAGTTTCATCATTGTGTGAATAACATAAGCAAAGTTGCAACAATATGATAAGTAGAGGAATTACTGGAAATAGAATAATAAGAAATAAAACTATATCTACACTACAATGTATAGACAATTCCTAGCTAAGGAGGGGCCCGTACCTCTTTAGAGGAGGTATTGGTTAAAGTAAAATCAACACGTTAGCTAATCAACAAACTATAAATGGAAATAAATTTGAATTTCTATTGTAAGAATTAAATTACAACTACAAAGTAGCTTTCATATTCATAATGATTGATTCACTACTAGGTGCATCTCTTATTGTCCTACTTATATAGATATTTGAAGTATATTAAGATTTTGATGGGAAGTAATGAAGTTATCACTGTTCTATCTAGTTATTATGAATTTCCTTCAGAAGATAGAAATTTAGGCATATGGTAGATTCATTAGATGTATGGCAAGTGGAAGTTGGGTCACACTTTCCTTGTGGAGTGACTAATTTTCCTTGTAATTTTCTTGGGTTAGGAGATTGATTGGTTGGTTGATTGATCTGGGAAATTTAGTGGTGACAACTAAGAAATTGAGGTGATATGCTACAATAATTTTCCATAGTTACATTAGTAGCCACTTGACTAAGAGTTTCAAGACAACGATGGAGTGAGTTGCAACAAAGGCACGGAGGAAAGTTTTAGTAACAAGGAGTCACAATGTGAGTGTCAACATCTTGGAATTACAACATGAGCGTCTTCAGTTACAAGTTGCAGCGTGTGTGTCTTATGTTGATGTCCAGAATAGAAATGTTGGTTGTTCAACCGTTTTCAAATCCTTTATAGGCTAGACCATAAAAGATGGAACATAGCCCATAATTTATATCCTTATTTATATATATTATAACATCTAAGTAACTACTTATTGTAGAATGAAATTAACATCAATATTGTTGCATATTTGCATGCACGTACCAGCCATAAATATTACTAGAAATCATAAAAGAAAATAATCAAAATGCCATATCTCACAATATTACAAAGGAATCAAAACATAAAGAAGAATAAAAATATCACCTCTCTCTCTCTCTTTAACACATTTTCCATCTACATAACAAAATGCACTCAAATATAATGGGACCCCTTTTCCTCCTAGTTACACGATTATGCTAGTCTTATAGAAAAGAGGGGGTTAAATTCATACCATTCAACCCTATATATGAGATACAAGTAGACCCTTCTATATTATTGTACATAGTTCCCACATGTCTGCATTCTTTCCATGAGTAATAGGGATGATGTGGACTCCAATGGAATTATGGTGGCCAATTTCAATAGGTCTACTTATGGTAGGCGTAAATTTTTCTTATGAATCCTAATTGAGATAATTTTTTCACTATTGGAAAGACATTAGTCTGATATAGGTCCATATAATGTTGGGACCACAAAAAATGGTCATTTAAGGCCTCAAATTGGATTTTGAATTTTTTTCACTTGAAAAGTTTCAAACTATTTTTGTGAATAACCCTACAAGCTAATTCCAATAAATATTCCACCCTAAAAGCATTGAGATGGTTGAAAAATAACGTGTTAATCTAGTCTAGCTCATATGTGTTTTATCACCAATCTATTATAATAAATACATTGATCCCAAATGTTATTTTTCAAATTTCATGGTTGTGAGTGTGAGTTATTAGGTTTAGATGATGAGTTTATTATTTTCTTGTATGCAATAAATTTATTTATATAGACTTAATACATAGACTTAATACAATTTCTTCTGATTAAATTGCTAAGAGAATAACTTAACCAGGATAAACCTGAATAACAACATATGTTTTAACATTGTTGTCAAGGATTAAAGTGAAATATTTAGTTTCCATTGTAAGTGGAAAAATATTAATAGTTCTATGACCTAAAAATTAATAGGATCTTATTAACACGTGTCTAATTTATTAGACGAAAGTATTTAGTTTACTACAAAATGGTCAAAGTATATGTTGAATCATTTGCTTCAAAAGCATTATTTTTATTGCTTAGTCCTCTTCTTTTATTTCTTATATATATTCAAAAAGGTGTTTTCTTTATTTTATATATTTTGAGCCTGACAGTCGTATTTCATTATTACCTTCTGGAAATCATAACAAACCATTTGATAGTCCTATTGATCAAAATACATAATTAATCAGGTGCACATAAACTTAAAACTACATAAAATTTTGAAACAAAAAGTCAAGGGGTGAAGAATGCATGGTCAATTATTGAAAAGAAATGTCCAAGGACAATATCTCTGAAAGAATCCTTGCAAAATTTCAAGAATAGAATATTCCATTTTTTTCCATAAATTAATTATTATATTTATAATGACTATGATTTAAACCATGTTAGGCATAAACATACACCCATGTGAGTAGGCTAGAGGAAAACAGAATTGATGAAGCTTTTCATACTTTGACATTTAATGATGTATTTTATTGTATTGATTTGATTTCTCGTGTGTATCATAAATTTGGAAAATCATAAATTCTTATCTAATAAACATTTTATATGAAAAATCATAACATCATGCCTTACTAATGAGGATAAAATTGAAAACCCTCACAAATAATATGAAAAGCACACATATTAGCTATTTCACTATGCTGATAAAAATACAATATATGATGATATTATTCATAGGTTGAATATGAGTTAGACATCATAGGATTTCATAAACACATTAAGAAAATCGGACAAAAGCTCCATTCTAATATGTCACATAGTACTTTGCAAGCAAGATGAGGACATAACTGAACCATTTTATCAAGCCAAAAGTCCTCTATTCACGATATTGAAGATACATTTGGATAATGGTTAGGATATATTCGATTAGATAATTCTACATATAATTCCAAGTATATTGATTTATTTATGTCTTTTTCTTCTTACAATTATTTTTACAACAATGAAGTAAGTGAAAAATCTATCATCATTTTAGGAAATTTTAAACAAAAGTTAAAATGGGAGAGGAAGACATTGTTGATTATCAGGAAGGAATATTATAGGAAAATATTTCTAAAAGTACCCTTGCAAAATTTCTAGAGAATACAATCATCTTTATTGTTATAGAAACTAGTAATCAATCATATTATGAATAATATTTAGATCTTGTTAGGCATAAAAATACACCAATCCGAGTAGGAATAGTGGAAGAACACACACACACACACACACACACATATATATACATATTATTTTTTATTTTTTATTTTTTTGGAAGAAAACAACTAACTGGTGTTTTTATTAAGTGCAAACCAATTACATATATTCATTTGCACCCACCTTCAAAATTCAACCAAACTGAGAGTAACTTACACAGACATTGAAAGACATATTTAAAGATATAGTTCATCGGGATTCAGAAAAAACATAGATTTTTAAGAAATATATAACCAACCACCTAATATGTCCACAAAAAGTTCATAAAAAGCAACAAAAGAAGATGCATAAAACACACAAAATAAACCCCATCATCTATGGAATGACGATTTTTCCTTCTTCTTGTTGGTTGCCTTCTCTGCTGGTACAATAGAACATGAGGGCTTTTGATCAAGTGATCAGTATTTAGGTCAAAAAACAAAGTTCTCAGAATCACTCAAAACCTAAACGACCATGTCCGTCTCAGTGACACGATCCTAACACAACTAGTTTCACTCAAAACGGAGCTTGTATGATGAAGATATCACGTTCTATCCTCTTTCCCAAAGAGAAGAATTTTGCAAAAAAATAGTATAGTCACTACATAGTCAGCAATTTGTATTGCTGACATGGCAAGTGACTGGGTAGGTCAAAAGGTTGGTCAATAGCCAACTAGGTCTCGCCAAGTGGCGTATTGTGACTGGTCTATAGTTTGGTGATTTGGCTCGATTTTACTGGTTGGTGGTTGGCGGAAGGAGAGGGCTAGCCCCCTGCTATGTGACCACTACCACGAAAATCATTGGCCATCACTAAACATAACCACGGGCGATTAGCGCTAAGTGGGGTTAAAAACTAATTAAACTACACTTATCATTTAATTAACGTGGGATTAAATTGGTGGTATTTTTAGCGGTCCCCTAAATTTGGCACTAACTCTAGATTTAGTGGAGTTAACTGGAGTTTCTCTAGTTTTAGTGGAGTTTTCCTAGGGGAAAATGTTTTTCCCATAACTTTAATTTTCAATCAATTTGGGGTCAGAAAAAGTCATTCCTAGATGATTTTGATGTTTTGAGCACATTGAAGTAGGTTTCAGGAGTACTAGAGCATTGTAAACAACATTTTTTTTCCATTTTTAGCTAATGTAGAGTCCCAAGCCATGGAAGCTAGACCAAGGAGTTGTAGCCCAGGAGGGTTGAACTCCTTCATCAAAACACTGTGTCAAATGTTCATTTTGACGGTTTGATGTACATTTGTTTGTTGTTGTTCAACACTTGATTTACATGTTATTTTTCTCATGAATTTGACATAATAACTTGACAAATTTACCTGTTACATTCACAAACAACATAAAGGAAACCTATGCACATAAAGAAAATGATGAGCAATTGTTTTTAATTCTGAAGTTGAAATTAGCACAAAAGAACTAACATTCAACAACAGATGAAGTTGGTATTAGAGCAAAGGTTATTTGCATGATTGCTTGAGTTTTTTGCAAGTAGGGTTTTAAGGGTTTCAAATTTGTGATGCTTACAACGTTAAAGTTTTAGAGAGGAGAAGGGAAACTATTGGTTGAAAATCCTAAGGTAATGCCCAGAAGAAGAAGAGCCAGAAGGCCACAATCTCCACCCAAAGTTTCAATCCCAGCTGCACTTGAAGCACCTCAACTTTTACTTTTAATTGAGATTGAGCAGGTACAAGTAGTACCAAAAGCTGAGCTTGAATCCAAAGCCGTCATGTCTGGAGCAACAAAGACTTAAGGTCTTTCAGAATATGAAGGATTCAAGAAATCTTTCTATGACTTAACTGACATGGTTAGAGTCCTCTATGAAGAGAGGAATACTAGAATGGCTGGAGAGAGTTCTAAGTACCCACATGGAGAGGGAAGCTCAAAAGATAAAAAATATGAAAAGAAGGATTTAAAGGGTAATGGATGAAAGAGAATGATGGAAAATGGAAAGGAAAGAAGAAAGAGAATGCTGGAAAATGGAAGGGAAAGAAGAATGCAAGTGTAAAGAAAGAAGGGGATAAAACTATATGCCAACATTTTTCCAAGGTGGGGCATGATGACACCCACTGTTGGAAACTACATCCTGAACTAAGGCCTATGAAACCAAAAAATAAGGGGAAACAAAAGGCGACTACTACCACACAACATGACCTTGGATCCAATTCTGGTGATGAGACCAAGATTTAAGCCATGATCACAAAAGGATCGAAGCTATAGTAAGAACTTATTCCTCACATAGCCACAACAACACTCAAAATGAAGAATCAAGGATAGGGTTGTTCCATGTAAGGGTAATTTCAAATCATACAAAGATTGATGCATTATTTGATAGTGGGTCACAATCAAACTTAATTTCAATAGACTTGGTCAAAAACCATAACCTTGAAACTGTACCTCATCATAGGCCATATCCCATGGGTTGGATAGTGAATAATCCAAATTTACAAGTTACAAGGAAATTGTTATTCAGGTTTTCCATTACTAGATAATTCATTGATGAAATTGAGTTAGATGTAGTTCCATGAGACATCTCAGGAATCATTTTCGAAAGCCCATATTTGTATGATAGGAAAGTGGTATTTTATTGCCATGAGAAAAAATACCAATTTCTCAAGGATGGAGTGGAATATATTGTGAGAGCCCATAGCAAAATGTTAAACATTTCTTTGGTTAATGCAGGGAAGATGAAGAGACTAGTAAATACAAGTAAATATTTTGTGCTTCTCATGATCAAGAAAAGGAATGATATAGATTATGAATCTTTTGAAGGTTGTGATGATAAGTTAAGATATAATTTGTTTTATGTGGTAAGAAAGCATGGAGATATGTTCCAGGAACCAAAGGGGTTACCTCTCAAGAGGGAAATTCAGAATGAGATACAACTGCAATAGGATGTTCCACTTCCAAACATTGGCATGTATCACATGTTGATCATGGAGAGCATGGAAATCAAGAAAAGATTCAAGAATTGTTGAACAAAGGTATCATATGCCCATCTACTTCACCATGTGGTTCACCCATTGTCTTGGTGCCAAAGAAGGGTGGGACTTGCCGCATGTGTGTGGATTTTCATGCACTGAATAAGATAATGGTAAAGAATCATTATCCACTCCCAAGAATTGATGATTTTCTTCATCAATTGAGGTATGCAAAGTATTTCACTAAGTTAGACTTACGAAGTGGTTATCATCAAGTTAGAATAGCTAAAGAGGACATTTGGAAAACCACATTTAAAACTAAACAAGGACCGTTTGAGTAGCTTGTTATGCCATTGGGTCTTACAAATTCTCCAACTAATTTCATGAGAGTTATGAATGGTGTATTGAGACTATTTCTAGATTCTTTCATCATTGTTTTCTTATATGATATTCTCATATTCAGCAAATCCAGAGATGAACATGTCATGCATGTGAACAAAGTACTTGATGTCTTAAGAAAAGAAAAATTGTTTTTAAAGATGTCAAAGTATGAGTTTGGCAAGACTTCTTTAGTGTTTTTGGGAAACATTGTTGGAGGAGGTGAGCTGAAGATAGACCCCTGTAATGTTGAGGTCATTGTGAATTGTCCGAAGCCTAATATAGTTACAGAGGTAAGAAGCTTTCTTGGGGCAGCACAATATTGGAGGAAATTTATTGCTACTTTTTCTTCCATTGCAGCTCGATTACATGCATTGACTACTGTCAAGAAAGTCTTCAATTGGGGAGATGTAAAACAAACAACATTTGATGATTTAAAACAAAAGATGAATTCAAAGCGGGTATTTCCTCTTCTATATCTTAGATAGCCATTCAAGATTCAAATGGATGCTAGTGATTACACCATGGGAGCAGTTCTTATGCAACATAGTAATCCGATTTCATTTCATTCTGAAATTTTTAATGGTGCTATGACTAACTATCCCACTTATGATGAAGAACTTTATGCATTGGTACAAAGTGTTAAAAAATGGAAACACTACATGATGGGGAAGGAGACCATTATCCATACCGACCATCAACCATTGTAGTATTTACAGTCACAGTCAAAGTTGCAACAATCACAACACTTCAAATGGATGGGTTTTTTACAATAGTTTCATTTGGTTATCAAACAAAAAAAGGGAATCTACAATAAGGTATCTGATATGCTTTCTAGGCCTATTGTAAATTCATATATTATACTCAAGCACAATTCTATTTTACATGAAAGTTACATTGAGAAATATGCATATGATAATGACTTTCAAGATGCGTATGAAAACTTGAGGCAAGGAAACCAAATTGAAGAGTTAGATTACCATGTACATAATAGTTTGTTATATCACTTGGGAAAGTTATGTATTCCATAGGGAGAAAAAAACAATATCATAAGGGAGGCGCACACTTCATTGATTGTTGGACAATTTGGTGTAGGTAAGATAGTAGTGAATCTCCAAAGGTATTGTTATTGGCCACGCATGCTTGATAATGTATCTTGTTTCATTAGAGGATGTTCTTTGTGTGCAACAAGTAAGCATAGCAATAGGAAACTAGTATTGTACACTCCACCTCTGGTACCTTCACATCCATTGGAGAGTATCTCAATGGACTTTGTAGGAGGTCTTCCATTATCAAGGAAAGGTCATGATTACTTGTATGTAGTCGTACATAGGTTCAGCAAGATGCATATTCTAATGCCCTGTAAAAAGAAAATCACAGCTGAACAAACATCTCATCTATTCTTTCAAAATATTTAGGTTCATTTTGGTCTTCCTACTTCCATTGTAAGTGATCGAGATTCTTGATTTGTTGGGAATTTTTGCTCAAATTCGTGGGACATGATGTACATTAAGTTGAAGAAGAGTACAACCTTTCATCTGCAAATATATGGACAAACCGAGATGGTCAACAAGATAGTCGTTCATCTTCTTAGAGGATATTGCAACCAACATCCCAAGTTGTGGGATGAGTAGTTGTATTACATACATCATGCATACAACAGGGCAAAGCATTCTTCCACAAATACATCACCATTTGAGGCATGTTTTGGGAACCTTCCAAGATCACCATTGGAATTCATCTTTGAGAAAGATGTCACCATCGATGGTCATAGTGACATCGATAAGGCAAAGAAGTTCATTGAGAAAATTCACTTGATACATCACACAGTGCAAGAACAACTTGGAAAGAGTCAAAGGAGCTACAAGGCAAGGCATGACAAAAACCATGTTGGTCATAAATTTCAAGTTGGAGACGAAGTTTGGTTATATATTAGCAAAGAGAGACTTCAAGGGGAAGGTAATAAACTTAATCCAATCCATTATGGTCCATTCAAAATTATGGAAAAGATTTGCAACAATGCATTTAAGCTAGATTTTCCTCCTTATATGCAAATATACTCTATTGTTAATGTTGAGAATTTGAGATTGTTTGAGCCTCCTTTGATTGATGATGAAGGAGAGCATGTTTATATGCCATAAGTAGATGATTTCACGCCATAAAATCTTGAGGAACTACAACAATATCTCATACTTGATAGAAGAACCAGAACTTAAAAGAGAGGGAATGTCGAATACCTTCAAGTGAGACTCAAGGGACAAAATCCTTCTAAGAAAAAATGGATGTAGATTGAGAAGGTGAGGGACTTTTACCCTCAACTGATGAACAATTGATAATATTTTTTTGGGTCCAAAAGGCTTCCAGTGGGGAGGAATGTTAAGGTGATGGATATTTAGCTTAAAAATCAAAGTGCTCACAATTGCTCAAAACCTGAATGACCGCGTCTATCTCAATGATATGATGCCAACACAACTTGTTTAACTCAAAATAGAGCTCATATGAGGAGGATATCGCATTCTTTCCACTTTTCCAAATAGAATAATTTTGCAAAAAAAGTAGTCACTGCACAGTCAGTAGTCTGTATTGTTGACGTGGCAGGTGACTGGGCATGTCAAATAGTTGGTCATTGCCAAGGAGGTCTTGCCAAGTGGTGCATTGTGATTGGTGTATAGTTTGGTGATTTGGCTCGATTTTATTGGTTGGCATTTGGGGGAAGGAGAGTGCTAGACCTGCGGTCCAACTACCTCCCATGTGACCACTACCACGAAAACCACTGGCCTAGCCATAACTGCATATGATTAGTGCTAAGTGGGGTTAACAAGTAATTAAACTGTGATTATCGTTCAATTAATGCGGGATTAAGTTGGCGACATTTTTGGTGGTCCCCTAAATTCGGTTCTAACTCCAGATTTAGTGGAGTTAACTGGATTTTCTCGAGTTTTTGTGGAGTTTTCCTAGGTGAAACTGTTTTTGTCATACCTTTTTCAATTTTTTACAAATTTGGGGTTAGAAAAATTCATTCCTAGATGATTTTGATGTTCTGAGCATATTGCAGTAGGTTTTAGGAGTAGTAGAGCAATGTAAACAACACTTTTTCCATTTTGAGCTAATACAGAGGCCCAAGCCATGGAAGTTGGACCAAGGAGATGTAGCCCAGGAGGGCGATCTCCTTCATCAAAAAACTATGTTAAATATTCATTTTGATGGTTTTTTCTACATTTGTTTGTTGTTGTTTAGCACTTGATTTACATGCAATTTTTTCTCATGAATTTGACATAAAAACTTGACAAATTTACCTATTACATTCACACACACCATAAAGGAAACCTATGCACATAAATGAAATGATGAGAGATTGTATTTAATGTTTAAGTTGAAATTAGCACAACAAAACTAACATTCAACAATAGATCACGTTCTGGGTCTTCCAGTCCACGTTTTGAGAGACCATTTGCAACTTTATTAGACTACATCAAGATATGTATCATATTATAGCTCCCAAAAAGACAGTATATCATTGATGCGGTCCCTCCATCCCCGTAGATCCAACGGGTTAAATACTGTAACCCCCTTGAAGTCGTCGATGATGGTTTGTGAATATCCAAAAGTATGTATGTTTTGTATCCCTTTACTCCAGCAACCGTAGCAAGTCGTAGAGGGAAATCATGCTTTCCTTAGTGCCTATTATGTGTCCAACACTCTAGTGTAGTCTATAAAAAGTATGCTCATCCAAGTAGAACCAACACCCACAACCACATTTTCCCCTCTGCATTGCACCATCAAAGTATCTCATCGGTAAAATAATGCAAGGGGATGTGACACATGTAGACATGTCCTGGACACGGGGGCACTTAGGTTCCATGTGATTTATCTACGATATAATTTTTACACATACATGGTGTACTTGGATACACTGCCTGTTAGGCCCCTATACTACTAGTGTAACCCTTATTGTTATTAGTACAACCCACTTATTATATTGATGTACCCACATAGTGCCCATATTGTTACTATTGTACC
>APFE031307360.1:206370-226744 GCA_000404065.3 Pinus taeda | reverse complement strand
CTGACCCATCCTCTGCTGAGAGTATTCAACATGTTGGTAAAACCGCTATCCATTATAAGGATGTTGGGGTAGGATTAGTTAAAGATTCTGGTTTACTCGGAACTTTTTCATTTCCTCCTCCCCATGTACCGTCTCCTTTCGCGACTATTCATATGATTTCGTCAAAATCCATTGTTCTTGACGATCCTTGGATCGTTCCATCCGATTCCGAGGTGGGCCCTTTTGGTGATGCCATGCCTTTGAGTCCCTTTGAAGTTGCTTATCAGGCTGTACAATCATTTTCCGACTCAAGTTCAACCAATCTTGATATAGTGAATGTGATCCATGTAGAATCAATTTCAATCTCAACCTCAGATTCAACAACCTTTTCTGAAACTGTTCACACCGATGAGCAAATTCGGGAACTTTTCTCTGTTGATGAGTTACCATGGGAAGATCTTCATCATCAATCTTCGTTTTTACCTGAGATTGATCATTTTGAGAATGAATTTTCATCTATTTTTACTGCTGAATATGTCAACGAACTGCATAATCCATTGAAACATCCTGATTTTGAACAAAATTTAGCAAATATTTCTCGAACGGTTCCTATCGACATTTCGATTAGCCCTATGATTGTTGAAAACATTCACATAGGTGCTTCTTGTACGGACACTGAAGTCAAAACATATAAAGCCTTATTTCAAGAATTCTGTGACATGTTTGCCTGGTCCTATGAGGAAATGCCAGGAATTGATCCTTCAATTGTTGTGCATGAGATCAAAACTTACCCGGATGCTAAACCCGTCCGGCAACGTTTGCGTCAAATACACCCACGAAAAGCTGTTGCCATCAAAACAAAAGTTGAGAAATTACTTAAAGCAGGTTTCATTTATCTAATTCCCTTAATGGATTGGGTATCGAATATTGTTCCGGTTACTAAAAAGAAAGGGACAATAAGAATATGTATTGACTATAGGGATATTAATCGTGCTTGTCCCAAGGACAATTATCCAACACCCTATATTGATCAAATTATCGATCATTGTGCCGACAGTTAAATTTTCTCCTTTATGGATGGCTTTTCCGATTATAATCAAATTAACATTCTACCTACCGATCAACGAAAAATGACATTCATTTGTCGATGGGGGACCTTTACTTATTGCAAGCTACCTTTTGGATTGAAGAATTCTATCGCAACTTTTCAAAGGGCTATGTCTTATGCGTTTCATGACATCAAGCACATTGTGCAACCTTATCTCGATGATTTACCTGCTCATTCTTTACGTCAAGCCGATCATCTCACTCATTTACGCGCCATTTTATGAGATGTAGGCATTATCGGATTAGGTTGAATCCCCACAAATGTGTTTTTTGTATAGAAACGGGTCGTTTACTGGGATTTGTTGTTTCAAAAGCTGGAATTCGTGCCGATCCTTCGAAGGTTGAAGCCATTGTCAAATTACCACCTCCTTCGACTCTTCGCCTACTCCAAAGTTTGCAAGGGAAAGCAAAGTTTTTACGTCGTTTCATTCCTAACTACGCTGAGATTACAAAAGGTTTCACCAGGTTGTTGAAACAGAACACTCCATTCTTTTGGGATGAGATAGCTGACAAATCTTTCGATGCACTTAAACACGCATTGACCCATGCGCCGTTATTGCATCCTCCCAACTACAACCAGGATTACTTCTTGTACCTCGCCGCTTCCCATTCCACCATTGGGATGGTCTTAGTTCAACAAGATGAATTCGAGAGTGAACATGTGATCTATTATCTTAGTCGGACTCTCACTTCGACTGAGTTAAAATATTCACATGTGGAGAAACTAGCCTTAGCAGCAGTACAAGCTGTTCAAAGATTTTGTCATTACATTTTACTATGTAAAACCACCGTTATTTCTGACTGTAACCCTATGTAATACATTTAACTAAACAATTGCTAGGGGGAAAGTATTCCAAATGGATTGTCATCTTGCATGAATTTGACTTGGAATTTGAAAAGGCCAAGTCAAAGAAGTCTTTGGTTTTTGTAGAATTGATGTGTGACTTCCCTCGTGCTGATACCGAACATGTGGCGGAAGAACCCATTATGGATGAATCTTTGATCCTTATCAGCACTGTTGATTCATGGTATGGAGTTATCATTGTCTATCTCTAGACCCAATATTTTTGGCCTGACATCTCATGATCTCAGCGCCGAAAAATATGTTTCCAATCCCAACCTTACACTATTATTGGAGATACTCTTTATCGTCATGGGGTGGATTCTATTTTCTGATGTTGTCTAACTCATGACGAGGCTAAAAAGGTTCTTAATGACTATCACTCTAGAGCATGTGGCAGTCATATGTCTGGGTATGCCACAGCCCAAAAGATATTGCGCGCTAGCTATTTCTGGCTGTCCTTATTTAAAGATTGTATCACTGCAGTCCGAAAATGCCATAATTGCCAAATTTTTTATCATAAGATGCGTGCTCCACCTGCTCCTCTCCGCCCTATAATTGTCGTCGGTCCATTCACAAAATGGGGTATTGATTTTATTACATGTAACCCTCACTCGGCCGGGGGCATGCGTATATCATCCTTGCGGTAGATTATTTTACCAAGTGGGACGAGGCGATGCCTACATTTTCGGCAGACGGCAAAACTGCTACGATTTTCGTTTTCAATCACATAATTACTAGGTTTGGTGTTCCTCAAGTGATTATCACTGACCATGGGAGTCATTTTCGAAACATCATGATGACTGAACTTACAGATCAGCTTGGCCTGCATCACGATAGTTCCACTCCATATTACCCACAGGAAAATGATATGGTTGAAGCAATCAACAAAGTTATAGTCACTATGAACCAACGAATCATTGAGATTCATAGGTCGAATTGGCATAACATGTTATTTTCAGCGCTTTGGGCATACCGAATCTCAATGAAAACATCAACAGGTTTTACTCCCTTTCAACTGGTTTACGATTTAGAGGCGGTACTACCCATTGAATGCGAAATCCCGTCATTACAAATTGCATTACAATTATTACCAGCCACTTTCGAAGAGGAAAAGCATTTATTATACTTAGCTCAATTAGATGAGAATCGACATGATGCTGCATTAGCTATCGAAACTCATGCCAAAAGAATTAAAGCTCAGTATGATTGGAATGTTACACCCTGCAATTTCTCGGAAGGAGACCTAGTCTTACTTTACGATCAAGAAAACGATAAGCTAGGGGCTGGCAAATTTGTACCCATGTGGCATGGTCCGTATATTGTTAAGCGAAAGCTGGCAAAAGGGGCCTATGAATTAGAAGGTTTTGAGGATGTATCTTTAGGGAAAACTAGGAATGGGCTTTATCTAAAGCGATATTATGCTTAAAAGATTAGTGTGGAGATTTTTAGACTAGTTTCTTTCTAAGTTTGGTGTGTTTTTAGATTAGGAATGCGTGCTTTACTTTAGAGAGTGTTTTTTTCATCATTATTCCTGCTTATCTTGATTTTACTCTTGATATTGCAGATGTCGACGCCTCTCCAAACATACATCGGTTTTGCTGATGGCGCTTGTCGTAGTACACGGAACATCTCTTCCGCAGCTTCGGTTATCTATTCGCCCTCTAACGAGTTAGTATCTATGCATGGGGTAAGCCTTAGTCAAACAACGAACAACATTGCAGAATACAAAGCAGTGATTGAGTTATTATCCGAATCCATTTCATTTGGAATTCGAAGTTTGATTGTTAGATTAGATTCGGAACTCGTTGTATTACAACTTAATAGAGTTTATGCCATTAGAAATCCAGTGTTATTGCAATTATTTTTGAGAGTCCGTCTCTCGGAAAGAGAATTTGATTACATCGAATATCAGAGCATTCCAAGATATTTAAATACATTAGCAGATGTAGTTTCTTCTCGAATGTCAAAATAGACATTTGCATTAAATCAAACAATAAATTTAAAAACATCCCATAACATGTTTTGCAAGATAACCAATAATACTAATATAGCATAGCATAGAAGTGTGTCAAAATATACATCGTCTTCGATCATAGGTTGAAAAACACCTTATGATCAACAAAAATGATAGCACAAAAAAAAGTCCAAAAATGAGTCTACCAAGCAATCATCCTATCAATGGTGATGATCATGATAAGACACCACTGCTCGGGCCACCCTAGAAAGGAACCTCCTAAAAGGTCCTGGGACCCCAATCACATAGTGTTGTAACCTAAGAGGAATGTCATCTATGCTGGTCTTCGAAATATCTGTTGTCAAGTGCTCTAGATGACTCTCCAATTCGGCCAAGGTCTCTGCTGATTAGTCCTGTGGGGCCGGTGCTGGGGTAGCTGGTTGTCTTTTATCATAAGGCTGGAGAGCTACTGGTTGCCGTGGACCCACATCTGCATTTAAAACTTTTTACTATCAGTTTTTGGACGATTTAAAAAACAAAAAATATATAATTTAAAAAATTTTGAAAACAATTTTACCTGTATCATCCCATTGCTCTCCTAGTGGAAGAGCCATGTCTGGATCACCATGATAATCCATCCTAGCATATGGAAAATCTTGAATCACAAAGAGTTGGTTCTCTAACCAATGAAAATACTCAGGTGAGAATCGAACAACCTCAGTGCCCTCCTCAGGATGGCGGGCCATGACTGCAACCCAACGCATAACCCTAGGATCTCGGGGAAGTCCAGCCTCAACGGTAAGTTGCTATGGAACCAGCATAGGTACCCTCTCTAGGGAAAATCTCACAACTAAATAACCATATCCAAAGTTCTTTAGTTGTCCATTCTTTGCCTTAGTCAATTGGCCCTTCACATTGGCCAATACAGCATCGCACCAGTTGAAGATGGTGCCTCGGAAGCAGTATACTGCCATGCGCATTTGGGAACCAGTAGCTAGATGCAATGCTACACTCCTGCAGAGTCTGGTGATAGTAAATGCGATCACTTTTAGTTCAGGATGGGAGATGGTTTTAACATCTATCTGTTTGTCCGTAGTTTGGACATTGCAAAACTCTAGTTGGAGACTAGCGACAGATTGGCCACCTGGCTTAGATCCGAACAAAGATAATCCCTCGCCTCTCTTGGGCAAGACAGTCAAGAAGTATATGTCTTCCGGCTTGATTTCGAGCTGGTTGCCACCAATAATGAAGCACTGGTCCTGCGTGCTCCACCTGTCTACTAGCCATTATAGAAAGTCTACCTATGCCCTCATGCCAGGTATGGCCCAAAATTTAAATAGCCCGCATACTCTCAATGCCTGTAATGAAGGTGGATGGAGTAATGTGGCTTGATCCACATCCTCATGCTCTCTTTCCCGCCAAACAAGCATCTTATGTACCTACATTGCAAAATAGGTGGTTTAGAACATTTCAATTCGAAATATGTGGGGCAAAAATGAAGAAATTAGGGTTTTAAATCCGTGTTCTGCGGGGTTCGCACCCATTCTTTTAGAGACAGTGTGTAGTTGCGCACTTTTCCTTAAGAACAGGTGCGGCACCCCGACTTTTCCCTGTGTATGAAAAAATCGGGGTGCACAGGGGCCACATGGCGCACCTGCGCAACCGCCGCGGGCGATTTTTTGCCCAATTTTCCTTCTAAAAATCAAATTTTAAAGCCTAAAACAAAATTTCAAATGGATGAAATGCAAGTCAGGGACGATGTGGATTACCTGGAGAAGACGGTTCTCGATTCCAGCGGTCGGATTTTCCGCAATCTACACGGGAAGTTTTCTTACCAAAAGCTCTTACTTTTTACTCCAAAGCCAAACGGTGAAAATGAACTTGTAAAATCCCTTTTTATAAGATTTTTGAATAGCTAAATTTTTAGTTTATTTATTTTTTACTTTGAAAAGGTCACTTTTGGTACATTTTTATTAATTTTTAAACAGATATGAGTAATGTTTGCAGTTTTTGTGTAGAATATTGGGTATCTAGGGAGAACTGGTCATTTTCAACAAAAACACATAACGGTCCACTTACAGCTCTTTTCTGACCGTATAAACATGAAAAGATTTCCGGACTTTTGTCGTTTCGAGTTCGATATTGGTAATAAAACGACGTGTTTTCGATCACTTTTTTAATTTTTTCAGATTGAAGGCACTAATTATGAAAAGTAATCCTTGATCGTAATGGTCAAGCGGTTCTCTCAAGTATTATTTTATACTTTTTTTTTTCGGGTTTGGGAGACACAAATTTACGAAAAAGGACAACCATGGAGTTTTCTTAAGTTTTTCTTTTGACTCCCTAAAATTGAAAAACGCTGAGTTTCTCCTATACTGGACTCGTTAAAATTTAACAGTAAAGGACTTGTTCAATTACAGACAGGAACGAACCACTCCTTCTTAGGGTTCAAATCTAAACTAAGTTGGACTCATCCGAAGGATGAGCTTATAACAAGAAAATGTTATCCTCCTCAAGCTTGTCAAAAATAAAGAGGTACTTGCCAGAAATGGTGGGGGAAAAGAGAGAAAAATGAACCTGTTCGTTGTATTTTGTGTTTGAAAAACTTTCCGTCACTCTTAAACATGACACTTTTATTCACCTGGGTTGGGAAATCCTTTACCTAACAGTTAATCAATCCACATTGAAAGTCTTCAGCCAGTTTCAGGGTAATAGCTTTAGGTCAATTGTCACCAAGCCATCTGCAGTGTCATTATGTGTTCAAGAGGTCTGTGCAAATAAACCATTCACCTACAAAATATCTGTCATCCATCATTGACCATCCCTGAGTTAGTCCTTGCCAAATATATTTCTTCAGACTTGATCTATGATTTCGTGTTATGGGCTTGCCTATGACGAATCGCTTTCTATCGACTCCGACTCATTATCTAGAAAGATGACCTAGAAATCGTCAGTACCTTGAAATCTGCATGCCTCAATGGCAGGTTTCTCGCCTTTGACGACAGGTTGCATCATTGACCTATGATCAAAGGATTTTGTGATGTGTTCGACATCGACTCATTCATTCACATTTCATGGATTGTACTGAGTACTTTGAGGGTCATTGACATTACCGGTGGTTCCTCTCACACTTGTTAACAGTTTACATCATTGATTGGTAATCAAGTGGTTTCTACCATGTTCGACTTCGACACATTCATTCACATGGATAGAATCGTACTGGTTCGAGAAGTAGAAATGAAGACCTTGGATCTAGTTTCCACCATCTAGGCTGCGATGAATTTTGGTATCATTATATAGTGGACTATTCATAAATAGATGGCTGCGCCCATACTGTGTCCATATGTCTCTACTTGTGATGTAATACGAAATCATTCCTCTATCATAACAGTTTTAGATATTTCTTAGCCAGTTTTGATTTGAGTATGAGAATGCCTACCTCAGCGATGATATTTTCACATATGTATATTTTGTGTTGAATGTTTTTACAGGTTTCGACCGGGGTATCCACAGGAAGATCCTTGAAATGATAAAGTCCTTCACTCTTCTTAGATGATCAAAAATTATCCTCATCTATTATAGACTTTGCACTTTAGGGGGCAATCTGTTACACAAAAAATTGTCACCATGACTTTATACAGTTTGTGTGAGTCCATCACCACTCGTACATACCTCCTTTGCAAGTCTTAAGCCTCATCTCTTCATGTCAAGCCTTGAAAACGGGAGAAAGACCTTAAAAATATCTTAAATCCTGGTTTTGCACTTTCTCCTAGAATTGCCTGCGACGTCGCACCCAATGGTCATGTCCCTTGCGGACCTGACCGCTTTGTCTGTTAAGTGATGGGTGCGAACCCCTGTAAAAGTTAAAAAGGCGTGAGTTCGCTCTTAAAAACTCACCTTGGGTCATTTATGGACACTTCTAGAAGGAATATTACACTGGCAAGTCTGCTCCACCTTGGTTCATCCATTCCATAACTAAGGAAGCTAACTCCATGATATGAGGTGCTTATCCCATTGAAGGAGGAACTTATCCCTTCAATGGTGGACCTGCAACTTCCTCCATTTGCATTATAAATTCATGCATTGGGCTGGTTGTAGGGGGGGTTGAAAGCTAAAGATTCTTGAGGGTAAATGTTGCTGGAAATTAGACTTCCTTTTTGACCTTGTGAGAGGAGAGATCACATACCTTTCATTTCATTTGGGAAGTGAGTGAGGCTTGTCAAAGTAGAGGAGATTCCTATTGGACCCTGGAAAGAGCTTGTGCAACATCAAGGCAAAGGTTGTAAGGTTCTTTTATTCATAAAGTTAATACAATCAAGTTTGTTTTTCTCAATGAACTGTCTCTAATGGTTTATTTTATGAGCTCCTTGATCTTCATAATGAACATGTTTTATTATAGTATATATGCAGGTGTTATTTGATGTGTGTTTGTTTGTGTATGCAGGTTATTAAAAGGGAACCGCTTGAAGCGATTGGAACAAAGCTGCCACAAACAAGCGTTGGACCGAGGTAGGGTCTATTACACCTCTTAGTTTTCATTTATGAATTGAAACATGTTTAGAGAAAAGTAGATTTGCTTGTGCTGCTTGTTGCTAGATATCATTTGATACTAGGGAGATCGGTCTTGTCTGCAAGAACGATTTATCTGGCCAACAGAAATGTTGAGGTTCATGCTTTCGTGTCATGAGCTCAATAGGTGGGTCATGGTAATGGTGGTATGTTGTCATGTCTAAGGTCACTTGTCCCTTCTCACTCCATCCGAGGGTTTGGTATCCTCTTGAGAAAGTGAGAAACACTGGGTAGATAAGGGTTTAGAGTTGGTTGTAGACCATCTTCAATCCAATGAATTATCAATTAGAGAGACACCCTCAATTGCCAATTTCCTCGCTATTTTGTTGCCTTTACATCAACCATGTGAGGAAATAAGTATAGGAAGCTAGAGGAGAAGATATTGAATGTGTTCAAGGCCACTAGCTCTCCATTCTTCTTGAACAACTTTGATCTTTGTGCTTCCTTCACAACAATCAACTCCTTTACAGCATGGACCGATTAGACTTCCTCCAAGTTGTCCATCCAAGCCACTCCTTTTGGACAGTATTCCACAAAATGCCACCTTTAACATATGCAACACATAATTCCTTTGTCTTTGTGAGATTGTTCCATGGTGAAAATACTGCTTCCTTCGATGTTCCCGATATTAGATATATCTATCTTTGACACTTAGTAAGCGTCAATGTTAGCCAACAACTTCAACACTTTTTTTGTCTCATGAGTTCCCTCACACAATGGTTTCTCCCATCTTGGATAGGCTTTGGTTTTGTTTCTACAAATCGACTTGCAAACTCATGTCATTGCAGATCATTCCCCCTTTTGTCATGCTATCCCCATCAGTCATCTCACTCATCAAGCTTGTCTTGAATGATTGGATGAAGGGTGACATGTGTACTTATCAATACCACATGTAATAAAGTGTTGACCTATCTGGATCTTACTCTTAATACCACTTGCCTCTATCATGTCGTAAAGAACCATGAATTGTCTTTGTTTCAATTCTGATACTAATTGCCATGCCCCCACAATCACTTAGACACTCGATTCGACTTGGCACTTCCAAGTTGTTGGTCACTGTGGGGAGTACAACACCATGACTTGTTTCATCTTTCCATCTTACTTGATACAAAATTATGTGATTCTTGACTATGCTTATTGTATCACACTTAGTCTTGTCACAATTATTATCGCAAACACTTGTGTTTCTTTAACTAGCAATTCCATACAAGAATATTAATTACATCATGCAACCATAGGTATAAGAATATGTGCACAATACTTTTTATAGTTGGGTAGTCATCCCTATCTAACATCTTATTATAACACACAAGTACAAATAATATAACAAAGTTAGAGCTCTTACAAAGATTAATATTTCATCCATGTGAGTCCCTAATAAAAAATTCGTGCCACTTTTTGGCTTACAAAATCGTAACAAGTCTTCCCATACCTTGTGCGACCAACCAACCTAATTCCAGAACCAAGTGACCACACATACGAATAATTGTATCCATGCGAACCCCTTGGCTTCCTCTTCATTTAAACTCAAAGATTCCTCGCCTTGCGACTTCACCCACTAGCTATAATAAAAATCATCCATGTGACTCGTTCACTTGTGTAACCTATTCATCCACTCATGTTGCAACTTCCTCTTCACTCTAATTTTGTCTTCCATCCTTTGGTCTTGTGTCATAACCTCAATTGAATGCCTATTTATATGTTTACATGACCCTACTCTTGGAATAGTTGTGAGTTGATCGTTGTGTCATTAGGTGGTGCCATTCACCTAGCACATTTTTGGTTGACCTACATGCCCACACTTCCAAATCCACATGCATCCTTATGGTAGTTGTTTGACCCATGTATGCACATTTCCATTCTCGTATACGCTCCTTCTTTGGTAAACCAACCCTGTATTTCACCTTACTCTTTCCTGTGTCGATACACACACTTGTGAGTCAACCCAACATGAATTCTAATACAACTCCATGCTACTTTATCATGCAAGTTACTTATCTCAAATCAATAAACCATGTACCCTATGAATTTCTAATCCATCACAATTTTTGTTCACATGCTCATTCCCTGATTATCCCCTTTAGCATGACTACATACCTAAAATAACTTGCTTTCCTTATGCCTCATGTGATGTTTTTGTACAAATCTCCTTGAGCCCAGTGTAGGCTTGGATATTTCCACATTATGTAGCACAGGGTGTGAATTGATGATGTGGTGATTGTGCCTATGTGCACGTCTTCATCCAATGTTCAACCCTAGGGTCTTACAGGGGGTTCCCCATCTGTGAGGGGAACTAGTTTCAAATTTCTTCAGACGTGGGAAGAGGGGATTTTGACTTTTTTTTTAAACATTTAAATTATATTATTTATATTAATGAATTTAGACTTAAAAGCTCTTCAAATTAAAATTATATTTTTTTGTAAGTTGAGAGTTTTCCATTAAGAAAAATGTTACATTTTTTAATTTTAATTTTAATTTATTTATTTATTTATTTTTTTATCTCAGTTTTTACAAAATTATACCAGCCTCACTTTGACTAGAATTGTTGGCTGATGTGAGATATGCCAAAGTTTTTACATCAAACAACATGGATTGCACAACCCAACACATCATATATCCAAAGGACCAAAAAAACAACACAAATAGTTCAAAACATATAGACATTTATAGTTAGATGATGTCATAGGAACAGGGTCTTTTGGTCTAGTGCCCCGGATTGTATTGGCAATATAATGAATATTGCAATTATTCAGTTGGATAAAGAACAATCCAGTCAATCGTATTGTTCATTTTCGTTAAAAATAGTTCTGTATGACTGATTTTTCTGCTTTTCTTGGCCTGGCCATCGGCACGGGGTACTGGAAGCTTGAATTTTCACTCTATGTGCTTTTCCAAATGGGTCATACGAGCTTCCAGTCAATCAAGGTGTCCTACATTCTCCATTGATTCTGTTGTAGGTCATTAAGGAAGGATATGATTTCATTTCTATCACCATGCTTCTCCTTGAGAATTTTCCCCATTAATGTTTTCAGCTGCCAATAAAGAGTAACCATATGCATAACCTGATTTCTCCTGCCCCTGGTGTGTCCAGGGTCCAGGAGCTAGTGAGAAAATTCTTCCAAAAGTTCAAAATTTGAAAAGTTATACCTATCCTTGTGGGCATGCTTTCCAAGTCGTTGAATATCAGTGTTAGTGCCTAGAGAGGTCGCGACCTAGTAAGCAGTGACTGCCTCCTGGAAGAAAGCGCTAAACTTGTTAGTCTGGCCATGCTCCCAACACTTCATCGACTATGCCCATGCTGGCATGGCATGATAACCCAAATTATCCACAAAACCTTGTTGACCCCAAGAAGGCAACAAATGTGCTTTCCCCGAAAGTTAGAGCAGTCAAACTCCTTAATTGCAGACAAAGAATTCCAATGATTGAAGGGAACTAGACTCTCCCCCCTTACCCAAAACCAGATGATAGATAAAACCTTCTTGTACCTTGTAGAAGAATTGAAGAAAACCATAGCAATACTAGAATACTAGGACCGAAACCACGAGATAATAATGAAAAGGTGATGATGGTGAAAGGCTAGCAGCCTAGGAAATGAAGTCAAATTCAGGTAAAATAGAGCCTTTGATAGCAAACCAACCTAGATATCCATAAACTCTTTCTGGAATAAGGAAAAAGGAACCAACACCACCATGAAATTATCCATAATGAGATAATAGAGAAAACAAAGGTAGGATCATAAGGTTACCTCAACATGAATCTTGATGGATGGAAGATGCCTTACCACAAACTATCTTCGAACATTGTTCTGTTGTATTATTCCATTCAAAGCCAAGTATTAAACAATATACATAAGCTTTCGTTAGACCAAAATTCTCTTCTTGATGACTTACCTCCGAGAAAGAACGATTTCCTTACACTTCTAGAGATGGTAAGATTTTGCTTTTGAGAGGAATAACTACTAGATAAAACTTGGTAAGCCTTCCCCACTCTATATTTTCCACTACAAACTCCCACACTACTAGGCATTCACCATCATCAATTCTTGAACCTAGGATCGCAAGGATGCCTGAAAAACACTCCTATGGCCCATGCTTTCCATTCACAAAAGGCATTGGCTTTCTAAACAATTAAAGGATCGAGAGAGAATGTATAGATATTAGGTGACCCATTAAGAAAGATGAGGAACTCTACATGTATAATGCTTGGAGGGGGCAAGCCATGCCACCCACCTCCTCAATGGTCTCATGACTTGGTGAGGTGGAAGACACCCCCCCACCCCGAACTCCACCCTCGTATGTTCCTCCACCCCCATCAAGGTGTTATTATCTTCTTATAGAATGTTTTGTAACCGATTTGTCTAGCTTGGACAAATATTGTCTGACTAGGGAGAGCTAAAGTTCATTTCATTATCCTAGCTTCCCAGATTAGTTAGAAGGTCAACAAATTTATTCCCAATTCTGCGTGTATGAGAGGTAACGACATATGGTATTGAGGAAAGTAGCTTCTGAATGTGAGATATGAGGAGTTCTAATCACTAGCTCTTGACCAATTTAGAGATAGGTATACCATAGAGAAGTTTTTGAGATGTAGAGATAGCCAATTGAGAATCCCCATCCACTTGAAGTTTCAAGTAACCAACTTCAATTGTTATCCACAAACCCCTTTCTAGGGCCAAAAAATCAACTACATTGTTGCTAGTTATGCCACAATTGGATGTGAACGCTCTTAGAGCTGCCTAATTCCAATATCTAAGGACATCACCATATCCCACTGGGCCCATATTCCTTTTGGATGCCCCATAAAATTTAACCTAACAAAATTGAGGGGAAGGGGTGTAAAATATGAGGGGGAAGAGTTGGAAAGTGGAGGAGACCTCGGATTTCCTGGGGATGTCATGGCTTAGGTAATCTTTGTGGCTTGATGGGGCCTGACCCATGTTCAGAGTTAATTAGCCAAACAAATCCCTACACTACTGGCCCTTTCGGCAACAACCCGCGGAGCGCGAACTAAGGTCTCACCCGAAGCAGTATGGGGGGATGCTGGAACCAAGTTTTTGCACCCTTGAGATGTCTAAGGGGTCAATTTAGTCCAACTGTGAATGGCTTGACGCAGGTCACTTCACACACTGCCCTGACCTGTGAGGTCTTCGCGATCTGTTATAATTGCCTTCGCGCAACCCTAACCAAGGGCTGAGGTGCTTTCGTGCTACTAAGGCGGCGATTTGCGCTATTTCTCCAAGTTACACCACAGATCTTACTTATCTTCTTATAACTGTTATTTAACTTCGCGTAAACAGATACCTTATCTTATAGTCACTTAATCAACACAATCATATATGTTCGCGCAACATATAAAAAACAGAAATGGAATTTATACCCAATACATTCAATGCAGAAAATAGTAAATAAATACACATGAATGGTATAAAACTTCTAGTTATTAATGCTTCAATCGGTCACAGACTCAACCTGCCTTGCGCACTCAGCTGCAGGGGTCCGCACACTCAGCTACAGGGGTCTGCACACTCAGCTGCGGACTACTAGGCCTCTGCGCACTTAGCTGCAGAGCCTTCTCCTATTCTACAACCCAAAGACTCGACTCTACACTTAGATAAGACTCAATTCTTCTTCTTCTATTCCATCATTAGATCCTATTTACTTACAACTTAGAGCCTCACTCTATTTATACAATCCCATGGTCCGCGGACCATTGGTAGATCTCTGAAGCCGACATTATATTACAAAAAAGAGGGCGGACAACCCTTTGACTCATTTACAAGCTCGCGTTCTGCGCCCATAAAACGCAGAGTCTTTACATCCGATTTTAGTCAAAATTTGGGATTTAAGCCCCAAAACTTCCCTTGGGGGATCCTGTGCCCAACAAGCCCCCACCAAAAACATCGTAACTTGTCCTCGAGTCACTCTGTCGATGCGGAGATCTTCACGTGGAGACCTCCCAACTCTGCTCGGACTGCTTCAAGGTCAACAGTGCACTGAGCAGCTGCCTGCTATACCTCTTGGACGCGTTGTTCAGAGACCGTTGTACCTAAACTGCTTCCCTGCAACTGCTCCTGCGTTCCCTGCATTTGTGCGAGCTTGGCTTCGATCGAGGTTGTAATGACAAAGGCCTCATCAATCCATGGTTGGATGCGCACCTTCAAAACCGCTTCCTTACGTCGCGCTGCGTCTACCTAATCCTTGAGCGCTTTTGCTTGTTGCATTCGCGTGAGCCTCTGTGTAAGGGCCACTGTCTGCGCAGTCCCTTTTATATCATCGTACTTTTGCTGCAGCTCATGCGCCTCTGTTTCTAAATGTTGTATGTTCGGGTCCTCCTGCACACTGGTGAGGACCTCGAACGACTCTTCAAATAATTTGGTGCAGTCCTTCACTGCAATGCCGATCTCCACTATTCCCGTTGTAATGGCGCTGGCGCGTTGTTCTCTCACCTTTGGTGGAGTTGAAGGCTGTGCCTTCAACTGCAGCTCAGTTATTTGAAGGTTTAGCTCCAGCTGAACCTTAGCCATATCTTCCTTCGCCTCACGCACCCCTGCTGCTAGCCTCCGAATGCGCACTTTTGCTCGTGCCTCTGCTGGGATGGCCAACTCAGGGACCATCTGGCAGGCTTCTTCAACCACCTGCACAATCTGTCGGTTCTGCGCCACTACATCGTCGCGCTGCAGGCTCAGTTGTTCCATGTTAATTCGTTGTTCGCTCATTACCTGGAGCGCGCGATTCTCCCTGGCCGGCAGCTCTGCAGTCACTCCATCCTGCAGAACATAGAGCGTCTCCCTGGGAGCGCAACCATGTTTATCCCAATTCCCTTTAGCGCACTAAACATAGGCATGTCAAACTCATGTTCTGTAACCATTGCCCCTTCTGGCAGCACTATAGCGCTGGTTGTGCGGGCGCACAACATTTCCTCAACTGCGCACGTGCCTACTGCGAGGCTGGTCGACAGAGTACTAGCTTGAGGAGTGCGCACATGCAACTCCTGTATCTGTGCCTGGAGGGCCCCCAACAACATCTGATTTTCCTCTGCGGTGACGTCGCGCACCATCTCCCCTATGTCATGCATATCCCCCTCAGTGAGGGTGTTCGGGTCGAAAGAAGTCTTGGAGGCTTTTGACTTCTTTCGTTGCCCCATCTGCTCTCGAGTGCTGTCGCTTCAGCTGTGTGGACGTTGTTTGTGGGTCTGCGCCACCTTCCTCAGTTTCAAGCTCCTATTCAGGTGAAGGCAACTTCTGGCCTTCGTGCTCCTTCTCAGCTGCATGTTGCTGCCTTCGCGGCGTCCCGTGCCTTCTATGCGTTGGCCGTTGCTGATTCGTTCCTTCTTTTCTCTGCCAACTGCTCCATCCATAGTTTTGCCTCCTCCTTTTTCCTCTACGCAGCAGACTTCTCAGATTCCATGGTAGAGTTGGCTGGAGCGCGCCACTCTAGTGGCCCGACTCAAGCACGATGAATATGACATTGTCCGTGGCCAGGTAGGTGATAAAATTTGGTACCGGAGGACAGGTGGTTCTCTAAGGCTTTGATCTTTGGCCTAGGGAAAAGTGTCCAAAAGAATTTAATTTTTCTTCTAAAGTAACTTTATAATTTTTATAAAGTTAAATCTAATTTAAAAGTGACTTTAAATGATAAAGTTACTAAAGTCTAATTTTAAAGTGACTTTAATAAAGTTAATGTAAAATTAGAAAGGAAAAGTGACTTTGGATATTAATGTGGGGTGAGTTAAAAAATAAAAGATGAGATTTAAATGAGCATTTAATCTTAGCCCTAGATCTCAATCTATTTCAGCCATTGGATTTAGAGGTTACCCAAAAGTCACTTAGGATTAGATTAAAGGGGGAAAAGGAGGTAAAAGGTCATTCATTCTTTCATGAGCAGATTGAGAGAAGGAGAGCAAGAGAGCAAGGGAGATTTCTGGACAAGGAGAAGAAGGAGACAACAGCTTGGCACACATTCCAAGGCAGTAGTTGAGCAGATTTGTACAGCTGATTCAGCACACAGTGAAAGACTGATTTTGGCACGATTTTCTAGAAATCCGTACAGCTGGTTTACACAGAAATCGAGGAGCAGTTTGTTGTTTTTTCTGCACGCAAATCGAGGTCCGTACAATGCATTTATTGTAGTCCATACAACGCATTTAATGCAGGCCGTACATCAGCATTTAATGCTGAAAGTGGGCATGAAAATTGAGGAGGTCATACAACATTTATTGCTGTCCTGTTTGTTGTAATTTCCAGTTTGTTGTGAGGCACGGGAAAAGAGATAAGTTGTAAATTTGCTTGCTGATTTTTTGCTGAATATTTGTCACTGTAAAAAAAGGCAATTTCAGAAATAAAGAAGAGCTCTCGAACGGGTTTTCCCCAAGAGTTGTAGGGGTTTTTCCAGGGTCACATTGACCAAAAATCATTGTGTTCAAATGTGTTAAATGACTATTTGTACCTGCTGATTTTTTTATTTCTACATTTTTCAGCATTCTGTAAAATTTCCAGAATTTGTGTTTTCAGCAAAAAATTATTTTTCAGTTGTTGAATGTATGGATATGGGAAAGGGCATTTAACTATATGGGAGAAATAAGGTGAAACTGAAAACCGGGGTGGGAAATGAGAAATTTCTACATGGTATCAGGGCTTGAGTGCTAAAGTGCAGTTTGGGACAACAAGGAGGAAAATTACAGCCTGATGATTTTTCACTCAGAAAATTCCAGCAAGCTAATTTTTCACAAACAACAATTTTATCTTTACTACAACAGTGCTATTTTTCAGTTTTAAGACAACAGGATGTCATTGGGATTGAGGGTGGAGGATAGGCATACAAATTACAGCGTTTGGAAGGAGAGAATGCAGAGTATCTTTGAGGAGGCATAAGTTTGGGATATCATGGTGCATACCACACAGAACCCTGTTGTTGTGCTTATTGATGCTACTTAGTTGGCTGAGTATAATAAAAAGAACAACAAGGGTAAGAGGCTGATTCTAGACGGAGTCAAAGACCATTGCATTCCTCATGTGAGAGGAAAGAGCAATGCCCATGAGATGTGGACAACATTGTCCAATCTCTACCAGAGTACCAATGAGAACCGGAAAATGGTTCTGAAGGAGAAGCTGAAGAACATTAAGATGGGTAATGACAGTGCAGTTGGATATCTCACAAAGATTACTAATGTGAGAGATGAGTTGGCAGTAATTTGAGAGGCCATTCCACCCACTGAGTTGGTGCGGATTGCAGTGAATGGCCTCCCCCGTTCATGGATGAAATTTGCCGATGGGGTTTGTGCACATGAGACCCTTCCCACATGGGAGAGGTTTTGGGATGATTGCATTTAGACAGAGATCAGGAAAGGTCAACTTGTGGCAGCCAAGCCAATTGAGCAGGATGAGGATGTAGCACTATCAACAGGAGGCAAGAAAGGCAAAGGGAAGAAGCAGGCTTCCACAAGAAATGGTGGTGGAAAAGGCAAAGGTAAAGGTAAACAGGGTAACACACAGAAGGACTATTCCAAGGTGAAGTGTTGGAATTGTCAAAAGATGGGACACTATGCAGTTGTGTGTCCGGAGAAGAAAGAAGAAGAAGGGGAAGAACTAGAGCATGGCAGCTTCAACAGAGGTTGAGGACTTTGCAGTTCGTTTTGACCGGGAGTTTGGGTTCACTGCGTATGAGTCCTCTAGTGCAGGATCACCTGCCACATAGGTTTAGAGGGAGCATGCTTTTCCGTCGATTAGCGGAGCATTTTCAGGTATCTGGTATGTGGACAGTGGGGCTTCACGTCACATGACAAGAGTCCGTGAGTACTTCTCTGAGCTTTCAGAGAGTGGCACTGATATAGAGGTAGTACTCGGTGATGACAGAGTTGTTAGAGCAGTCGAGGTGGGGACACTGACATTTCAGAGGGAGTCCAAGCCTCCCTTGAAGGTGACAGATGTTCTTTATGTGCCAGGGATGAGGAAGAACCTCATATCCGTCTCAGCTTTGGAGGACAGAGGGTATGAGGTACTGTTCATGGGAGGACAAGTGTTGATGTATCCCAGGGGCACTCTAGCTGATTCAGCTAGAGTGATAGGTGTACGCCATGCAAAGGTGTACAAGTTTGCATTCCAGTCCCTTGTGGCATTGAGCAGTAGTACCGATAGCAGAGCTAGCAGTTCTGAGCTATGTGAGATTTGGCACCGCAGGATGGGACATATGTATCATGGAGCCTTGAGGACCTTGCGAGAGATCACTACAGGTGTGCTAGATTTCAGTACTGATCACTTTGATACTTGCAGAGGATGTGCAATGGGCAAGTTTGCCAAATCCCCTTTTCCCAGCAGTGACAGCAGAGCGACTGGGATACTTGTTTTGATTCATTTTGATGTGAGCGGTCAGATGTCTCATGTTTCCTTTAGTGGATATGAGTACTGTGTTTTATTCATTCATGATCACTCCAGGAGGACCTGTATTTATTTCTTGAAGACCAAGAGTGAGGTCTTCAATCGATTTCAGGAGTTTAGAGCTCTTGTGGAGACACAGACAGTTCGGAAGATCAAGTTCCTAAGGTCGGACAATGGGGGAGAGTACACCCTTGGAGAGTTTGTTGATTATTGTGCGGAGGCAGGCATTAAGAGGGAGTTCACTGTTCCTTACAACTCCCAACAGAACGGGGTTGCGGAGAGGAAGAACATATCCATCGTAGGGGCTGCCAAAGCCATGTTACATGATCAGGGGCTGCCATTGTTCTTGTGGGCAGAGGCCTGCAACACAACTGTTTACTTGCAGAACAGGAGTCCGCATCGTGCCTTGGGGCACATGACTCCGGAGGAGGCTTTCTCTAGGAAGAAGCTTGATATTGGTCATCTTCGTATCTTTGGATGCATTACATACTCCTACTTACCCAAGGAGAAGAGGACCAAACTAGAGCCCACCGCAGAGAAGGGTATCTTTGTGGGCTACAATGAGACCTGAAAGGCCTTTCGAATTTGCATTCCTGCACAGAGGAGAGTTGTTGTTAGGTGGGATGTGAGGTTCGAGGAGGATAGGGCCTTTAGGAGGTCACAAGAGTTAGAGTATCCGGATCAACCAAACCCTCAGCAGTAGTTGAGTCAATCACAGGGATCAGGAGGATCAGGAGGTACATTTATGAGGATGTCAGGTCCGTCAGTGAGCAGTGGCTCGCCGAGCCAGAGGGGTGGTGCTCTGAGCAGTTCACAGAGTAGTTCACTAGGGAGTCCACTGATGGATAGTTTACACGGTACCTCAGCTCCTACAGGTTCAGGTGCAGGCAGGAGGACAGGAGACAGGCAGTCAGGAGTTTAGGCTACTGATGGTGATGAGGAGGAGGAGTTTCATTCTCCCATGGGAGAAGCATGCTCAGGGAAAATGAAGCCCAAGTGGCTTAAGGACACCTTGAGAGATGCCACATATGTTGCTGAGCCGAAGAGGCCGATCAGAGAGAGTAGACCACCTGAGAGGTTTTGTAGCTAGATGGCAATGGCTACCAACATCGTTGACTCTGTGCCTTCTAGCTATGAGGAGGCAGCTAGCCAGCAGGTCTGGAGAGAGGCCATGCAGGAGGAGTATTCTTCTATCATGAAGAATGATGTTTGGGAGGTGGTGTCGAGGCCTGAGGGCAAATCCATGGTTACTTCCAGATGGCTTTACAAGGTAAAGCATGCTGCAGATGGCAGCATTGAGAAATTCAAAGCGAGGTTTGTGGCTAGAGGGTTCTCCCAGGTAGAGGGAGTTGATTATGAGGAGATCTTCGCTCCCGTGGCTCGATATACTTTGATTCGCTCCATTATATCGATAGCAGCAGAGATGGGTTGAAAGATCCACCAGATGGATGTGAAGACCGCATTTCTCAATGGCTTCATACAGGAGGAGATGTACATTGAGCAGCCACAGGGCTTTGAGGTGCATGGGAAGGAGTCCCATGTGTGCAGA
>APFE031307360.1:161888-205631 GCA_000404065.3 Pinus taeda | reverse complement strand
CTGATAGGAAGAGCACTTCAAGGTGCTGTTTTGGGTTGGGTTCAGCAGTAGTGTCATGGTTCAGCCGGAAGTAGCAGTCAGTAGCATTGAGTTCAGCGGAAGCAGAGTATATGGCAGCCAATCTAGCTAGTTGTGAGGCCATCTGTCTTCGCAAGATGTTGTTTGGCTTATTTGGTCAGCCATTGAGACCTTTAGTGATTTACTGCGATAATCAGAGTTGCATTAAAGTCATGGGGAATCCAGTATTTCATGACAGGTCAAAGCATATCGAGATCAAATATCATTTCATCAGAGACTATGTTAAGAAGGGAGCTGTGAAGCTTGAGTACATTCTCACTGATGAGTAGGTTGCAGATATTCTTACCAAAGCCTTACCATGGGGCAAACATGTCTACTTCAGAGACAAGATGGGTGTGGTTAGGAACACCTTCCTTGGTAAGAGGGAGTGTTGAAATTTGGTACCAGAGGACAGGTGGTTCCCTAAGGCTTTGATCTTTGGCCTAGGGAAAAGTGTCCAAAAGAATTTAATTTTTCTCCTAAAGTAACTTTATAATTTTTATAAATTTAAATTTAATTTAAAAGTGACTTTAAGTGATAAAGTTACTAAAGTCTAATTTTAAAGCGACTTTAATAAAGTTAATGTAAAATTAAAAAGGAAAAGTGACTTTGGAAATAAATGACTAAGTGGGTCTTTATTAAAATGGGGTGGGTCTATTATTCAAAGTCTTCTAGCGTGCTCGCTCCCTCAATATCCACAGTGATTCCCTGTAATCTCCCCATTGGTATTATCTTCTGCTGGTTCACCATTCGCAGCTGAATAGGAGACCATTGCAGCGTAGGCCTCTCCATGCGCTCCCATGTCTACTTCGGCAGAATGTTCACGTTCGATCCTAAATCTAGAGTTACTTAGTCCATCTCATATTCTCCAATTTGCGCGGTTAGCCTCATTTCTCTTCATGTCCTCGTCTTATGCTTTCCAATCTTCTAGGCTACGCATGGTTCTCCTGGCATGATCCCAATGCATCTGTTAATGAGTTCCTGCAATCCCTTTGCAACTTTATTGTCGCGCAGTAGCTTCATGCATGTTTCCAGGAACGTCATAAGCATTGATGGGTCCATCTCCGGCTCCGATCTATCTTTGCTTCCTGAAGTGGAGGAATCGGCGAACCTCTTCTTAGCTTCCATGAAGGTTTCCTTAGCGCGCTCCAAATCAAACTTCGCTTCTTTTGTTAGAGCCTTGCGAAACCAAGTACTATCTTCGGGTTGTTTGCCTTTATCATCTCCTGTCGCGATTCCACTTCGAAGCACAATGTTCACATTCGAATCTTCCTCGCGCAGCTCAGACCTCATCATCTGCAGGTTCTGAGTCAGGGGAGGTGGTAGCACTCCCTTGTCGCGTATCCTAGCTATCAGCGTAGGACAATCTTTCGTCTCATGATCAAATAAGGTACAATACAGACATGATGGACGCGTTGAGTTTCTACAATCATAGGCATAATGTCCAGGCCCTTTGCAATTGTAGCATATCAGCTATCTGCGACCTCTTCCAGGTCCTCCTCCACCTTAGCCTCGTCCGCACCCCTAAAATCATGTTTGCGCCACTCCTGCGTTCTGGTCTAGGGGTCGCATTTCAGCCTGAACCTTGTAGGTGGGAGTTCTATCCATCATTAACTCATAACTTATACAAGTGCACTCATCATTTCCCACTGACCTACAAAAGTTACAGAACAATTGCTGCGAATTTTGTGTATACTTCTGTAGTAAATGGCAGTTTTCCATAGTGTGTTTCCCTCCTATTTGACAAATCGCGCACCACAAAGCGGGTGTCGTGCTAGGTCCTACTTGTGCCTCTGGTCTTAATGGCATTGGTCCTCCCATGAGGTAATTCGCGAACACCGAGCAATGGTCCTTATCATAACCCTGACCTTTGCATTGTACACACCACACTTCTTCGTGCACTTCTGGGTGAGCTGTCCTGTCCTGTTTCAGACTTTGCATCTCAAGGCATAAGTTTTTCAACTCCTCGTGGATCTGCTGAAATCCCAAGTTAGGATCCTGCATTGGGGTCTCATGTAGCCTCATCGCGTTCTCTAAGGCCTCTACCTGAATCATTAACTTCTGCTGTGACAACGTGCTCCTAAGATGTGGTGTTAGTGACGCTACAAACCATTCAATGTGCTGTCCATTCGTCAGATTCATATTAGCTTTGCGAATCGTACACTTCAACCTTTGATCCAATTCCCAAGGAGTCTCACCTGGTAGCATTGTGATCTCTTTAAATCCAATGATCGATTGTGCTTCTGACTTTGGCCTGCTAAATTCTTTGTTTAGCGCTTCTTGGATATCCGCAATTCTTGCATTTGGATTATCATTGGAGTGCTTAATATACCAGGTCAGCGCGGGGTCATGCAGAGCGCTGAATAGCATTGCTTTCTTTATATTATCATATGTAACTCCTTGCGCTTCCCATATGACCCTTATCATGAACAAAAACTGGTCCGGATCTTCATTTCCTACTCCCTTGAATACATGCAACTTTATCATGCTTGCCATATTGACTCACAATGGTGGCGGAGGTGGTATAGTACAGATGATGGAGGTGAAGGCGGTGAAGCTGGTGGCGGTGTCGGTGGGGGTGGTATGCGCGGAATCCTCTGCCTTATCAAATGGATCACACTTCGCAGCGAGACCTTCACAAGCTCTTCCTCGTCCCCTCGCGGAGGTGAAATCAAAGGGCTATTCTCTAGTCCCTTACTTCCTTCATTTCTATAGGTTTTTCTGCTTCGCGTAGCTCCGAACATCAAGGTAATTGCATAACCCTCTTTTCATATAATAACATTTTAATCCAAGTATTCAGAGACTTTACGTACTTACCATGCAGTCCTTTGAGAAAGCGTCGCTCTGCCTCGCTATAGCTGACTGAAGTATCTACCGTGAACTCCGTAATGAATCTTCCTATAATCCGATCGAGCCAGTGATCAATAGTGCATGTGATCTTATCCTCCGATGCTTCCAATTTGCGCACCAACTCTGGGGTCCACACAATAGGACCGTTAAGATTCCACCCTCCTTGGCTATCTGCTAGCTTCGTGATCCACTCGTACAGCTCAGTAGGGAAGGATGCGAAAAAGATCTCATGGATTTCTGTGTACAGGTAGCAATCTAACCACTCTTCTTTTGTCAGTCGCGGATTCTTATTCTCCTGCGTCGCGAAGTCGTGAATCCTCATGTCCAACCAACCTTCAATTTCTTTCTTAGTTGGATTCTGATGATAGACATCAGACATCTCTATGCAGATTCCGGTCCCGACAACAGAACCATTTGTTGGCTTGATGGGGCCTGACCCAGGTTCAGAGTTAATTAGCCCTTGCTCTTAGCTTGTCTACTTGAGAAAGAGACAAACTATATTTTATGTCCCAGATTTGTTTCCAAACCTTATGATCCGGGTCTTTGGAGGAATGAGACATAAATATTAACAAGTGAATAAAAATTTAAAACTTCTTAGCATGTCACCCATCCCAATGCTACTATGGCCCAAGCACGCTCAGCGGGAAAGTTCTCATGAGATCTAATGCATTAATGTCATTATGATCCAAGTTTTTTGACAAAGGAAACTTCAAAAATGGAAAATGAATATGTCACAATACTAAAGAGAAATATTGTAGCACAATAGTATAATAAGAACTCAGAATATGCCATGTGCATAAAAGATATATTGTATAAAAACATTATAATAAGAACTCAATGCGTATGAGAAATATTGCAGAAAAATAACAAGAGGAACTCAAATATTTATTGAAATGGGTAATATACCATGAGATTACATTATGAAAATATACTTTTTATAGGTATCTTTCATCGAGAGTCATGCCTCCTATTACATTTCAAATACCATGGTTTACAACATCCATGGGTGAATGCCATGGGAAAACATAATACATTAGGACACCATGAGTAGATATAATAAATTATGATACCAATGGTAAATACCATGATTTACAAAATCCATGGGTGAATACTTGGGTGAGTATTATAATTATGACGGTAAAATTGAAATCATTGTGCGATTATATTCTTCCTTTAATATTATGATTTATTTTGTTTATTATCATGCGTTATCCATAGTTTTAATAACCATTGATAGAAAAATAATCATTAACTGCAGTAATTATTTTCCACTTGGATCAATCCTCCCCCCTTAAGAAGCAATGGTCCCCATTGCATAAATTTCCCTCCGAGGAAGTCTTTGTTGAATAGGAGCATAACTGTGGATTTGTGGATGACCCAAAACCAAGTGTTGTTGAAGGCAAGGGTTTTACGTGGTTGACCCATAACCGTGGGTTTGTGGATGAACCTTAACCATGATGAACGAAGATTCGAGGATAGATATACCTTGTAATGCTTGCAGGATAATTGTGATGTTTATAGTGTGTGGCCTCGCAAATGGACTTTGGCGGTAAGGTTTTTGTGTGGTTGACCCATAACTGTGATGAACGAAGATACGAGGACAAAGATACCCTATAATGCTTGTGGGCAAACTGTGATGCTGACAGTGTTCAACCTAACAAAGATACTTCAATGACAAGGGTTTTGTGTGGTTGATCCATAACTGTGCTGAGATAGTTCTCTTGTCGATCTGTCTGGTAGAGATTTTGTGGCTTATCTTTATAAATTCTCACCATCCAATGAGATTTTGTAAAGGCTTCCATCATCTCACTCCTATGTCATGTATGTGCTTCCTCGGGCAACAGTTTGACAATATCTCCTGCTCTGTCATTATTCTTTCTGTCTTCCATTTGAGGTTGTCAGGGTCGGTGAGGACGATCTTGCAAAGGTTGCAATAGTTCGAGTTTGTATCCTGACCTCATTGGGGACATGCAAAAAACATGAAGAAGAGTAACCCCACTTTGATACCACTAATCTAAATCATTGGAGGAATGAGACTTAAATATTGACACAAGAATAAAAAATTAAAACTTCTTAACAAGTCACCCATCCCAATACTAGTATGGCCCAAGCACACTTCTCATGAGATTTAATGCATTAATCTCATTATGGTCCAAATTGTTTAACAAAGAAAACTTCATGAATGACAAAGGAATATGTCACAATGCTTAAGAGAAATATTGTGGAACAATAGTATAATAAGAACTTAGAATATGACATGATGTGTAAAAGATATATTGTATGAAAACATTATAATAAGAACTCAACGGGCATGAGAAATATTGCAGAAAATTAACACAAGAGGAACTCAAATATTTATTGAAATGGGTAATATAACATGAGACTACATTATAAAAAAATGATGGTTTACTCCATGAAGTTCCGTATTTATACTTTTTATGGGTATCTTTCACTGAGAGTCATGCCTCATGTTACATTTAAAATACCATGGGTAAATACCATGGTTTACAAAATCCATGGGTGAATGCCATGGGCAAATATAATACATTAGGACACCATGGGTAGATATAATAAATTATGATATCATAGGTAAAAACCATGGTTTACAAAATCCATGGGTGAGTATCATAATTACGACGGTAAAATTGAAATCATCGTGTGATTAGATTCTCACTTTAATATTATGATTTGTTTTGTTTGTTAATTATCACACATTATCCATGGTTTTAACAACCATTGATAGGAAATAATTATTAAATGTGGTAATTATTTTCCACCTCAATCACCTTATAGCCATCTCCACCATAATTTAGCTCCCAAATCCTTATTTAAGATTTCTGGGTCTTGCACCCCTAAACCCCCAACCAACTTGGGAATGCATACCTTCTCCCACACCACTAGATCCCATTTATTAGCATTTTTGGCTCCTTGCCATAGAAAATCTCTAAACTTGGAGGTGATGGCTTTGAATATAAGCTTGGGGGTTGTTGTTGGGTCTCCAAGATGTCATTCATTTCACCCTCTTTTCTTTCACTTTGCTTCAAAATTTACCATATTCTGTAGCTCCATAACCATACACTAAGACCATATTCATAATTAAATATGGGTTTAGGCACACTATTTTCCAATACATTTATTTTGGTATTTTGAGTGAATTTATGGTTAAATATTAGAAAAAGAACATGTACTCATATATAAAAGTTGGATGAGTTTTGTGACATATGTAGGCATATATGAATATTCTAAGACAATAATATTTGGCCTCCAAGACTCAAATTCGAATTTCCTCTTCAAACTCTTGAAGATTTGAGAAATATTTGAGATCATTGGTCGAGCACATTTCATGGAGAAAGATCATGGAAGTTTTCAGAAGTGTCTCCTATCAAAGCTAGGAGAGACTTGTGAGAGGATATGAAGAGATGCTAATTGCTAGATGTCAACACATGGTTGTAACCACATGAGATATTTGTGGATCTAGGAGAGATTTGTGAATCTACATTTATGAATTATTTATCTTAGTTTTGTATAAATAGGAGTGCCTTCTCCTCTCAAAGGGTGTGAAAAGTTTGGTAGTTATGCTCATTGTTCAATGTAGAGTTTTGGATGTTAAGGATTGACACTATGCTTATGATTGATGTAATAAATATCATTGTAGTTCACTTTGATATGGTTGTGCCTTGATTTGGTGTTTGATCAAGAATTTTCTCAACTTTCCACCTCTCATGCACTTTTGGATTGCCACATAATGAGTACGAGATGTGTTCTAATGTTTTATTTTTTTTAGCTTCTTTATGTTCGTTTTAAGTCTTTTGATTAGATGCTTTGTTTACATTCTTTCATACTCATTCCAATTATGTTCTTTTGCATGTTAAATGTTATTGCTCTCATTTCATATTCATTGCTTTCCAATTTGTTTGATAGATATCCATGAATGATTCTAATTTGACAATGCACACATTAGTAATTTCAATTAATCTCTCACTGCTTTCAGAATAGGTTGCCTTTAAAATTTCATAGTTTAAGAATTTAATGCTGTCTTAGTATAGGATTTGCTACTTTCTAGATTAAATTTACTTTCAAGTCATTAGAACATATTTGTTTTCTTGTTGGTAAAATAGATTTACTTTCATGTCACCATAATAGATTTATTTTCATGTCCATAGAGTAATTTTACTTTCATGTCAATTGTCATTTCAATTTCATAGATTAAAATACATCTTTCCAAGTTCCGAATTTGAGACTTTTGAAAAAGAAAGTGTGTGCATGCTCACCTTAAACATTTTTCGTGAATAGGTTTTATTTCAGTTTTGTCATTTCTTTCAATAGATTAGGATTCTATTTTGAAATTCAAAGTTGATTCCTAGCATATATTGTGCATGTATACTTCGCAAGTTCATGAACCTTGAGTTTTAAAATTTAATGACAAGTAATTTAATTGACAATTAAATTACCCAACAACTGCTAAAATAGAGAGTTGATAAATTGGAAATGTTTGAAGCATTGATTTATTATGAACCACTCTAACTGCCAGATTCAAGGAGAAAAAATCCCAGTTGTCCAATCTAGTTGTTATCCTCTGTAGAATATACTATGAGTAGGAGGCTCACAATGTGTTTTCCATGAGAGGGATTTCAAGATATCTCGCGGGAAGGTTTCCAATATGAAAGTCCAGTAGCCTTGCTAAATGAGATTGCACTGACACATTGGTGTTGAAAAAATAAATATTTGGTTTATCTCCATTAATCATAGTCCCACAAGCTTCCATAAACTTCGATAATATATTCTTTAATGCCCTTGTTTCATGAAGGGAAGGCTCACTAAAAAGCATGATATCATCAACAAATTGTTGATGCGTAATATTTAGGTTTGAACGATAAATACGAATTCGTCTTAGGATGCCTTGGCTCAAATATGCATGTATGTACACACTAAGACCTTAAGTAGCGAGGATGAACATAAAGAGGATCATCTTGTCTTAGAGTACAAGATGGACAAAAGGTCCTGGTAGGAGAACCATTGAGCAAGATGGAGAAAAAAGGGGTGGATATGAGTGATTTGATCAATTCAATCCACGAAGGAGAGAAACCATATGTGTGAATTACCTGGAGAAGGGAATCCAATTTTAGCCTATCATAGGCTTTAGAGAGATCCATTTTAATCAACATACCAACTTTCTTCATTTTTGTAAGGGAATGAATAACTTCGTGAGTCGTTACAGTCTCGTATAAGATTTTTTGGCCTTCAATAAAGCCAATTTTCTTAGGAGATATAATATGACCGAGGAGAGGTTTGAGACAATTGGCTATCATAGAGGAAATGATTTTATAAATCACATTACATAGAGTAATCATCTGTAAGCCACTGGGGTTAGTAGATTTACCAAGCTTGAGAATTAGAGTGAGAAAGGTAGCGTTAAGTCTAGACCACACATTTTTGAGTCTCTGAGACTCCTTGACCAATGCATGCACTTATGATCTAATGAAATGCCAACATGATTTGAATAAATCTATTGTGAAGTTGTTTGCTCTGGGTGCCTTGTTGCTGGCCATAGCCTTCACCATCTCTGTGACCTCAGAAAATAAGATCTCCTGCATTAAGGCATCATTCTGTTCAAAATTTATTAACTAGGGAATATGGGCCGAAATGCATCGAATAACATCATGTCTATTAGTAAAATTATCTGTGAGTATATCTTGGTAATATGAGACAATTTTTTTCTTATAACTCCTCATGTTGCAGGAGTCGTTGTCCCCCTCCTTGCTATGAGGGAGAAGATTTGGTTATGGTGATGCTTCTTGATCATAGCTTTGTGACAAAATTTAGAGTTTTTCTCCCCCTCGCCTAGCAATTAGATTCAATATTTTTGTATCCACATAGTCTGCATCCAAGGCCATTGTTTCACAACCTTTCCAACAATGATCCATAATATCATTGAATTTTTCGCTAGACACTTTTGTTTCGTGTAGAATAATTATCACAGGCTTTTCTCTTACTATCCTTTCTCGAAGGTGCCTCCATTTTCCTTTGTTGTTGAAGCCCCGTATATTCAAGGTGATGATTTTCATTGAGAAGAGTGTTGATAAGGGGGAAAATACGTCAGAATTGAGACCACCTACCCTGGGTTAATGAAGAAATTCCCCACTTTTTTATGGCTTCTTTGTTCATTTTCCTTCCCATTTTCTTGCTCTCCACGGTTATCTGTTCCTTTCCTTTTATTGTCTGAGAGGAGCCACCATAATCCTGAATTATTGTTTTAATTTCTCTCTCGTTCCTGACGGTGCCTCTGCCATTGGAGATAAAGCTGGTGCTATTTAATCTTTTGTTCATCCGGGATATCGTCTGACTCCACTATGGCCCATGCCTTAATGATCTCCATCATTTGCCTTTCATCCTCGATGAGGGGTTCCTGGTTATCTTCCATCTCTGCATCCACGACCAATTCTTTGATCTCTAGAACCTTTGATGGGCTTTAGGGGATTTCCATTTAGGGGTGGGTTTCTCTCGCGGAATGCCTTCATTTTATTTGAATTCCATGGTGTTCTTTGACAACACAATGTTCTCCTCTAGATTTGGCATTACCGAAATCGATTCACAATTGGGAACTCCTTTGCCATTAGTTAGGTCCACTTTGGCAGTTGCTCTTCTACTGCTGCTTAGGTCTATTGTGGAAAATTAAAATTCTATTCTTTATAAATAAATAAAAAATAGATTAAAAAATTCTTCAAAATTCACAAACACAATCAAAATTATAATGATTTTGAAACATAGAAATATTAATAAAATAAAATAAGATAAAAATCTCTCTCATATATATATATATATATATATATATATATATATATATATATATATATATATATTATTAAATCGATAACCATTTCAATTTCATTAAATATTATTTATTATAATCTTTTTATTTCTCCCCATCCCCAAATGAATTTTTAAAACCACTTTATAATTCTTTTCTTTTACCAAATCCCTACTCATTTGTTTTTAAAAATAAACAATCAGCAACTTTTTAAAATCCATTCTCTAAACAATCTACAACTCTTGCAAAATAAAAGTTAAACAATGCATATAATTAATTCAAGCAATAATGGGTTTTTACAATGGTTCAAGTTTCTACATAGTAGGCAGGTGTACCATGTGAAGTATACCTAACCAATAAAACAAATAAATTAATTAAAAGCTAAATATATTACAAAAATAATTTAATAAAAATTATATTTTAAATGGTAATTATAATATTATAGAATATACTTTTTTATTTTATATATATATATAAAGTTTTTATTATGTTTTACGATATTCGTATAAAGTAGTTAATAGTCCTGGTCTATGTTTAATTGATCATTTTCAAAAAATGGTTTAGTATGCTTTTATAATTTTTGAGTTTTTATATTGTTTTAAAATATTAATATAAAATATACATTTAGTAATATGTTGAAGTAAATTTTATTGATTTTGAGTAAGTAAAGGAATTGGAATTAGAGACAAAATGTGTTTCGTAGAATTTGGCTTTTGGTGGTTAGGGTTTCCCTAGCCGTTATGGGTTTTTTTTACAGGTTTGGGAAAATTGCTTCCAACCCATTTTGTAGAGACGTCATAGATGTGTGGATTGTTGATCAATGTGTGGCTTCACTTTTTTAGACTCCTTGATCTTGTAGCTTCAATTGTTTTCTCCACCAATCATTTTCACTTTGCTGGTGTGTTCAAATCGTGCCTCTGTTCACTATGCTATGGAGGAAGATGTTGCATTCAAAGCCCTGGTGTAGGCTCAAAAACCTAGGGGGACTTCTTCTCCCCCCCAAAAAATTATGAATAAACTATTTGAGAACCCTATGATGGAGCTCTCTCCTTCAGATCCATGCAAGAGAGCCTTAACTCTCTAAGAAAAAGCGTTGGTCGAAAAGTTTATGGGTTTGTGGTCGAACCCAAAATCTATTGAATTCTGGATAATGGAACAATGAGCCCCCAAGCTTCAAGGTCAAGTAACCTTCTTTGTAGCAGGAAGGGGATTTTCTGCTTTTTTTTTGTTTCTCAATAAAATGGAAAGAAATTTTAACTTTAGATTAGGATCATATTTCATGGGGTCTAGAGGCCTCTTTATCACTCCATGGACTCTGGATTTTAACCTATATTCTAAGATTACTGCCATGACGATGCAGGTCTGAATACCACACCTCCCTCTTCATATTTGGGGGCCTAATGCACTAATACATTGGAAATAAGCAGGGTCACTATTTGGATAAAGCAGAAAAAAAAGGAGGTCAATTTTCTTGTGCTCATATCTATGCTTTCTTTTTTTGTAAGCTTGGCAGGACTACATGTTCATCATGTCCATTATATACCCCAATCAGGGTAGGGAATTGAACCTGTGACTTCACATCAAGGAGTGCCTTAACAAAGCACCCGATCACCATCTATCCAAGACCCTGTGGACGTTCTCATATCTATGTTGAAGTAAACCTCCATGAAGGTTTAATGGAGGCCCTAAAGATAAATCTGGGAGAATGGAGCCACATCCAAGAATTAGACTATGAGCAAATTTGTTTCAAGTGCGTTGGTTTTCATTCTCACGAACACTTTGCCAAGAACTACCCCGATTGAGAAAAACACAAGCATTCGCAAGCCCCTATTCCTAGAGAGGCTAGTTTCCAACCAGCGCAAAACCGAAGAAGGAATCAACAAAACTAGGTTGCAATCCCAAATAAATCTGCTGAAGTAGATACTTCCTTCTACAAAAACTCTTTTGAGGCTCTTCAAGATCCACAACAAGATGAATATATCCCTATGGATTAAACCCCAAATGAGGATAAGGGAAATACAAAAGCGCTAGTGGAAAATGAAGATAAATACCCTTGACAGGTTGACCCTCCAAATTCAGAGTCATATTTTGAGGCAAGAGAATTGGAATTAACACCGTCCACTCTTGTGGAGATGAAGAAGTCTACCCCAAAGTTTTACCAGAAAGCTATGGCATTTAGAGAAGCTCATGCAAAATACGACATGGGAGGCAACACTAAAAAATACTTCTCCTTGAATGCAGTGGAACCACCCCTCACAAGATGCAGGAAATTCAATTAAGAAAAACAAGAACGTGAAATGAATTCTAATTTGGCTTCAAGATCCCAACTCCGTGTGGAATCTTTGCTCCAAAAGCCTCCCAAATAGCTCAATGTATTGTTTTTGCATTATCTCATGCTGGAAATACGTAAGAGTTTAGTCTTGTAAACATGTAGAAAGACTCAGTTGTAGTACTTGTGAAAAATACTCGGTTCTGTCTCCTATGAATTTAGTCATTTCCTTAGAGGAATATCCCATAGAAAATTGACAATGTAATGAATTCCCTGTGTATTTGTTGCGATGAGGATTAAATTTAATAAAATCACTAGTCATTTGTGTCAACAAAATAAAAATAAAAATTAAATATTAATATAAAGTATGTAATAGTCACTGTCTAAGTTTAATTGTTAATTTCAAAAAATGGTTTAGTATGCTTGATTAAAAAAAAAATTGTAGATCATAAAGTTCACACATGTAAACTTAGACAAATATCATATAAACTTGTCCAAGAAGGGAACCATGTTTGGAAAAAATACCAATTATATCGGTGTAGAGAGGGAAATTGAGCCATAAAGTGTAAAAGACATATTAACATAAAGCTTAAGGGACTGCCATATAGGAAACTAGGCTTAAGAGGTCCATAAGTTTGTAAATCGCTATGACTCAAAGTAGAAGATTACATATAAAAGAAAATAACATAAAAATTTAGAAGTTAAAGAGAAGTGTTGCAACCTACCTCCTCTAAGGAAAAATGAAGCACGATGGGGGTTCTCTTGGATGAAACTAGAGTGTCCATTAAAGTTTTACAACCATTCTTTTTGACCAACCATGAAACGAAGATGATTAGGAAATTTTGTTATTTCTTAATCGACTTGAGATGTTCAAAAATTCCCTGCCAGTCCTGATCCTTTAACATTAATTCTTGGCCCACAAAGGTTTTTTGTGGCAGTATAAATTCTAGCATACAATGGTACTTTATCCCCATGGTTTAGCTTGATCAAGGGTCCAAAATGAAGGATTGTTACCTCAACCTCAATTTTGACTTTTTCCAAGAGACCTCACGAACCATAAACCTTTTCTTTAATTGACTACACCTGATTGTGCAGACTCAATGATGTTGAATGGAGGAATTCCAATGTTTTAGTAGCAACATTTTCCTCTACCCTAGTTCGATGAAGAGGAGGCTTGCAAGGAGATTTTCCCTTGTAAGTCAAACTTGGTGCCATGGAGCTTGAAGGCCAAATGTAAAATAGAGCCACAAACCAATTTGAAAATCAAACAGAAAATGGACTGAGTAGTAAGGAGATTAAGAGGTGAATTAGGAAAATTACCCCAAGAATCTCCATAAATCCCATGTCTTTGTCATTAATGGCCAACCTTATCACATATGGTGGATGGAATGTCATTCTAATCTTACACAAACTGCACCATAGCCCACTAGATTGCACCATTGTTTCCAAAAACCAAGTTAGTTGTTTGTGCCTTTTGTTGCCATTGATGCACCGATACCTTAGCATTTCACAATGAAGGGATCATATTAGCCTCAAGTGGACAATAAATACAATAGTGAGTGCATTTCATGGGAACAATTCTCGATAGCCCATACTCCTTTACCTCATTACAACAATGTCTCCATACCACCCTATGGGGGGAGAAAACTTATCTATATTTATTTCGAGGATAGTTTTTTTGTTTTTTTGTTTTTGTTTTTGTTTTTTTTTATTTTAAATATTATCATGGTAATATATTCAGAATGAGTTCATCATGACACTTGTGGGAATTGAACTTGGGTGGGAAGGATATCAATAATTCCTTTCAACCACCCAAGATAAATCTAATTCACATAATAGGGTTGAGGGTGGGAGTCACCTTGGAGTTGAACCCAACCTACTTGTTTTAGCTAGAAGATGATCCAAACAAATGTTATATATATATATATATATATATATATATATATATATATATATATATATATATATATATATAACTTCTTTATCTCAAGCCAATAAGCCATGTACCCTACGAATCTCTCATCCATCACAATTTATGTCCACATGCTCATTCCGTGACTAGCCCCCTTAGCATGACTACAGACTCAAGGTAACCTACTCACCTCTATGCCTCATGTAAAAAGATAATAAAATGATAATAAATGAGGTAAAAAGATAATAAAATGAATTTTCAACAGGTAAGATCTAAAGTGCTTCCCCGCCTTGTAAGTTGTGTATGCTTGCTTATCTATGGAAGGATAATTCAATTTGGATCCCTGTATGCCAACACTCATAAACAATATTGGCCGCTCATTTCCTTGATTGTCCTTCTGTGTAAGAATGACTGCAATAGATGTGTCAGAAGAAAAAGTATACAACAAGAAACCTTTATTAAAGTATGGACTATATAGTGTTGTGGCATTGAAAATCGTTTCTTTAATCCAGGAGAAATCATCTTTCTCCCTATGGTCCCATTTGTATATCACATCCTTCTTGATCATCTCTTGCAAAGGATTAACAATTTGTGCATAATCAAAGATAAGCTCCTAGATAAAATTTATCTTCCCCAAGAAGGATTGCATGTCTTTCTTGTTCATGGGAAAGGGAATCTGAGTAATAGTTTTGACTCGCTCCTGGTCCACTTTAATCCCACTCTTGGCTATAATTTGTCCCAAGAGGTTTCCCTCAGACACTCTGAAGATGCTTTTCTTAGGATTTAATGATATGCCATTTTTCCAACATCGCTCGAAGATTTTCTTTAGAAGACGAAAAAGGTCAGATATTTTCTTTGAAAATATCATAATGTCATCCAAGTAAACGACCACACTCTAGCCAATAAGTCCTCGTAATGCGATGTCCATAGCTCATTGAAAGGTATCACCTACATTTATAAGTCCAAAATGCATTTTCCTAAATTCAAATGCACCCCATTTAGTCTTGAATGTTGTTTTTAATCTGTCAAGTTCCGCTACTAGAAGTTGGTTGTATCCTGAAAATCCATATAATAGAAAGAACCAGATACTGTCTAGAGTATCTTCTCCATAGGTGGCACAAGATAATTATCCTTATCAGAAGCCTAGTTCAAGTTGTTAAAATATACACATAAGTGTATTTATCCACACTTCTTCCTAATTGGAACCAAATTAGAAACCCTGGTAGAATGGCGAACTTTAAAGATGATCCAAGCATCCAACAACTTCCTTAGTTCTTTCCAAATCATGGGTTCAAGAGTAGGATGGAATTTTATCAACTTTTGTTGGAATGGATTTACCCCTTCATTTATAGGTATCAAATGATGTATGATTAATGTATCATAGGTCCACACAAACACATCTCAGTATTGTTTGAAAAGATTAATAAAACCTTGTCACTCTTGGGGAGAAAAACATGTACCAAGGTTCACATACTCTGGATCTTCCTTGGTACCTAAGTTAACTTGTTCATTCAACAATGTGGAACTGTGGGTCTTGACTCTTTGTGTTGATTGGTCCCTAAATTGGTTCTACAAGTCATAAAGCTTCTCTAAAGATACCACACCCTTCGACATGAGGTTTCCTTTAGGTGCCTGAGTTGTCTCTTACAAAGCCGTTTTGTGCTCATCTTCGTCGATTTCTACATTCTTGAACACATCAACATTATCCATGAAATCTAGTATTTGTTGGTCATCATTGAATACACGTAAATTAATAATGTTGTTAGGAATGGATGGCTTATAAATAATCTCAATAGAAAAACCATCTCTAAGTAGTGATGACCTAGTAGATGCATTAGCTAAAGTGTCCATGACTGCATTCTGAATCCTAGGAACATAATTAAAATTAAATGCTTGAAAGAAAGATATAAGACCCCATACCTCTTGCTTTCTAAGATAAGGTGACACACAATGAATAGTGTTTCATACCTAACATGTAACAATCTACGATTCACCTATTACCTTTAACGCTTCCACTTTGAGGTCTATGGCTTTTGTTAGTCCCAGTATGAGTGCTTCATATTCTGCAATGTTGTTCATACACTCGAACTCCAATTGACACGATAACATATACTTGTTCTTCTTAGGGTCAATCAAGATGCAACCAACTCCAAAATGCTCCCGTGTTTTAGAACCATCAAAATACAAAGTCCAAACTTTAATAGCAATTGGGTTAGTTTCTATGCTAGTACAATTTACATCTATGTTACTAAGGTCATTTGCACCATTTGGATTATAAGGAAGGAGTTCCAACTATTTATTTGGTGGTACAGGGTATGGCTGCGCAAAATAACATCCATGATCAACTTCTAAAAAACAATTTCTGAATATTACTTGCTACAAGCTAATCAAATCATTATGTGCCTCAAATTTTGTAACAATATGCTTCATAAAAGGTTCACTTTCAACTCGAATCTGATTATTCTTGCCTTTATAAGGAATCTACAAATGTGACAATGTAGTAGAAAAGTGTCCTTGCAACTTGCTAGACCAATCTCTACTTAGAAGCAGTCCATAAGCTTTTGGAATGTCCACAATAACAATATCAATGCATTGGTTAACTATATGATTAGAAGATAAACAAATTATAACCTTTTTTAGTTCACCAATTTCCTATACAAATGATCTATATAATTGTATGATTTCGGTGTCAGTCTTTCCCATTTTGCATTGAATTTCTTTGCAATAGATAAAGGCATAATGTTATAGGCCATTTTGTTTCATCTGGTCAATAGGCCTTCAAACGAGACCAATTCACATCCTTCAACATATTTTCATCATCCCTACACAAATCCCTAAGCACGACTATGTTGATTTCCTGCATTTCTGCTCTTGACTAATGAGTTTCCAAGATTTCAAGCCCCATCACACCCTGATGCTTTAGGGACCAACGTTGACCACTAGGTTGACCCTCTCTGCACCTGCGTTGATCACCAGCAGGTTCCTCAGTGTTCGGGGTGCGTGGATTCTAGAAATTAGAAAAAATAAAAAGAATCTTGAAGCTTCCTCTTTCAGAAGCTTCCTGAGGTTGTTTCAACCATTTACCTTGGATAAGAGTCTCGAATCCTATTATATCCTACCTTGAAATTTTCACCTAATATCCCTTGAGCTCATCCTCCCATCTTAAGTGGTTCTCAAGCCTAGATTAGTAAATGTATAAGAATTCATGAACTGCCTCCCTCATCTATATATTTATATCCATCCATGGGCAAGTGGTTGGCTTTTGGAGATTGATTTTACCCTCATTTTGTTGCTTTGAAAGTGATTATTCCATGCATTAGGGTGACATAGAGCATACTTTGTGGCAAGAAAATGACAAGTCAACTTGGGGAGCTCTTCTACAATATCAAATCCTATTTTTAGTTGTAACTCTCTCCATTTCTATTAATATAAAGAGTATACTATTTTCCTATATATGATGTTATGATTTCATGTATTTTAATACCATGTTGATCTATTGAATTAAGTGATTAGATTATGCTACATAGATGTTGTAAATATTTGGCTTGTGTTGTTTGATAATGGACGTTCTAATTATAGCGATCAGAGCTAGGATTGGAGTGTACAAGCCGAGGAAGGAGTGAAGCTTGCGACGGATTCCAGGTAGGCCTTGTCCCATCATTAAATTCCTTTAAGGAAGACATTGTGCCCTTTGATTTTTGTCGTTCTAGGTCAGTCCACCAGGCCTAGGGAAGACACTTCTGTTCAGAGTCATAGATTACGTATAATAAATTGGTGACTCCATTGGGGATCGATTCAATCCATTGGTGGTTTTCTTTGCCATTAGTGTCTGTTTTGGCTCTTGTTTTGATCTTTATAGTTTCACTCAGTCCTGATTAGACATATGAAGACATGTCATTAAGATCCCTTTTTTTTTTTTTTTTTTTTTTTTTTTTGTGTCGGAACTTGAGATTCCTTGATCAACGCACCATCTGGTTTGGAGATTGTACGTTGCAGTGCACCCTAGCCTTCCCTGTACATGCATTGCAGTGCACCCCAACCCTTTTTGTTCCTACGTTGCAGAGCACTGGTGCCCCTTAAGCACCTACGCTGCTCCCTGTTTCATGCCAAAATTTGCCTTGTTTTGGTTTGTTGTTTGTCCAACCTTCTTCCAACTACTCTTCCTTGTGTCCTTCAGTGTATTAGTGTCCCTCAGAAGCCTCCATGTAGTTTTCTTGTGGTTTTGATTGCCTTTGATAAGAATTTGTAAATAACTTCCTTTATTCTTGTCATTAGGTCATTAACGAACTGATTATTTTAGTCATTGAGTACTTGAAAGAATTGGTGTTCCAATCATCGTTCTGAAAAGTTTGTTTTTATCAGTGATTAGACATGCATCTTAGTTTTCTATCATTTTGAAAACTAAGACAAAATTGAAAAGAAAAATCTCTTTACATTGGCATCTAGGGTTTTGTCAGTAAATTTGAATTGAAACAGTTGCATTTTAGGGAATTTCACTTAGTGATTATTTGGTGCATATTCTTTGTGTCTTCCCTCCTTGAGATAGATTCTCATTGAAAGTAAAAATTTTCATTTCTTCATGCTAACTTGCATTTTAGTATATTCAGGTGAAATTCACGATGAGCCATGAAATTCAAACCTAATCAAAGATAAACTTTAAAATATTTTGAATCAACCTAAGGATCATTTGTCACATTAACACAAACACTTAGATGTCTAAGCTAAAGACGTGTTCCAGCATCGTTAAATGTAGGATTGTTGTTTGCCAACGTTGTATCCTGGGGGTGATATCCCATTCCACGTACGTAAGTGTATGAGATGGCTCTCCACGCATGATAAGTATATGGGAAATCCGTCATCGAACGGTTACACACTAGACAACATTACTACAGACTGCGCTTCCACGTACCGTCGAGTATATTTTGGAAGTACACCATAGGTTGCTTTTATCACCATATGTAACTGAGTTGGTCGCCTTGTACACTGTGATACACTGAACAAAGCATTCGGGGATACTTCCTTCCCATACATAAATACTTGGTTTTCCAAGGTGGTATATTGCAGTTCACAGTTGCTTGGTAAACCCCTTTGCCTAGTTACCCCTCTTTTTTTTTGTCTCAGGTAAATTTCAACATTTTTTAGCAATGGAATTAAGGATAAAATATCATGACTCTGAAAAACCTTAAAATTCCAATGATTTTTAGGGATGACATTAAAGATAAAATATCATGTCTTTGAAAATCCTTAAAATTCCAACAATTTTTAGCCATGGTGTTAAATATAAAATATCATGACTCAGAAAACCCTTAAAATTTTGACAAATTTTCAACCATGGAATTAAAACCAAATATCATGACTACAGAAAACCTTAAGTTTTCAACATATTTCAACCATGGAATTATGAAAATTTTCTATGACTATTTAAAAAAAAAAATGAATGCTTGAATGAAAGAGTAATTATACCAAGAGTAATTTTTTTTTCAAATCCTAAAAGTATAACAACCTTAAAATCTTAACCTAAGACAACTTGACACATTGCAACAAAAATTTAAAAATCAACCATCAAATTGACACACAGTGTAGGAAAATTGACCCATTGTAATGAAAGCTTAAAGAACAACCATCAAATTGACATATTGTGGGGTCAGACTCGATCCATTATAACGAAAACTTTAAAATCAACTATCAAATTGACACATAATGGGATTGGGTTGCTAGTCGAGGATCGACATGGACCCTGTAGGAAAAAATAAAATAAAACGAAGGTGTTTATTATAAAAGATTCAATTATCATCATTTATTAGTTTCTAAGAGTAGGATGTCAAAAGATCTACGAATAGATAAAACAACTAAGAGGGAAATATATATAATATTTCAATGAAACATACTTCCAAGTTAAGATAGGGTTCAACAAGGAGGTAGATAGAATGGAAAATGTGCGAGCGACATTAAACAAAGCTTTGTCTATTTTTTTGTGATAGTATGGGGACAAAAACATCTCCCTAACTTTCCTTTAGTCAAGTTTCAATCTAGAATCATGGCTCTAAATCCCACAAAGAATGTTGTCGTAGGCATTAAATATGGGGGCCCTCCCCCATCTAGTGGTCATGTTACTTGCATGGGGTGGATAAGGGTATTAAATGCCACTACTTGTTAACCTCCACTTTACTGCTCATTTTGACAATGGTCATTACAACCAACACACATTTGTTTGACCCATCCATGTGTCAACCTTTGCAGCTTGGTTTGGGGTTAATGCATGTCTCATTTAACATGGGAAATTGTTGGTGTATTGATTTTAAATTGAGAATCCATGGAGATTGATAGACATTCCTCTTTAGATTTGTATGCAATCTTGTTGTTTGGGGTAGCTTAGAGTGGTAGGAGGAAGTGGTGCCTCAGGTCACTCACACTCTTTGGCATCTGTCTAGAAACTTTGGTTCCCTTCTCAAATTAGAAGGGATGGTAGAGCTGGAAGCCATGCCTTGTTGTTTTTATTTATTCAGGGGAATACGAGGATTGAAGAAAGGTCTCCATTAGTGTGAAAAAAAGCATCATGGAGGCCATGGGCATGTCTGCCTCCTCGATTATGGAGTGGGAAAGGTGGGAGAAGACCATAGAATAAAATAGCTTAAAGGCCACAAAGAAAAATACCAACATCCTCTAGAGGTTAGTAAGCACCTTTTGAGTTAAGGATTAAGAGAAGATATCTCGAGTTATATTGCTTCTATTGAGGGAAAGACGATCAAAATTCTCAACCTCCTTACACACTCTCTTCAACTTGGTGGCACACATCTTGACTCATAACAAGCTCCCTCGCACACACATCCTACTCGATGCAGATAAGGACTAACCTAGATATTTACTAAACCTTCTAAAGGTTATGCTAGCAAACTTAGCAACCTAGGCAGACTCTGTTGTTTATGCCCACCATTCCAGACCTTAATTTCTATTAATTTATCTATGTTTTACTAAGTAATTATATTGTTTTTTAAAACCAGAATGAGTATAGTTTATATTAAAAAATTCGTGCCTGTTCACAACAAAAATCAGGTCTCTACATCGATTTATTACTGCTTCAAAAAGATGATAAAAATTTCTTGGTCCATCTAGACTATTGCAGTATCTATGTCTATCCTTCTTACAAAAATTTCCCATTTTGGGATATCTACAACTATAACTTCGACAAAACTGAAATAAGAGATATATAAATTTACAGTTCATCATTTTGATAAAACAAAAACAAAACCAATACAAAGATGATCAGATATCCATAGGGGTTGGGTTTTTTAGATCCGGTCTCGTGGAGTCCTCTTATGAGTCTTTGAAATTCTCTTGGTCTGTCACACCCTCCACGTTTGCCTTCAAACCAATCCTCTATTGCATCCACCTTGAGCTTCAAATTTTCCAGTTGATGACGTAGTGCATCCACTTCGTCCTTAAGTTGCATGATACGTTCCTTTTTCTCAATTTCCCTTTCCTGCATGGTCATATTCTCATGCATTTGATGATGCATGTTGCGTTGGAGTTCTGATATTGCTTTCCACAGGTCCCAATGATGTTGAACACAGGTGAGACATGAGGGTCTGTATCTACCACCTTGCACCGAGGAATTGTTTTTCAGCCCACGAGACCTCCGTTTGTGGCTTCCCCATGTGCCCAACCAAGGACTATCTTCAGAACCTTGCATGGTGGATTCCAAAACCACGCTTTTTATCGATCTCCATAAATTGGCATTGTTTTTCCCGATCTCCCATAGCCAAGCACCCTCTCATGCCCACAACAGACTATCTCGTTCCTCGACGAGAATGCACCGTCCAACCTCACTCTGATTCCAATTCTCCTCCCTCTTCTGGAGATAATTACTAACCCACCTAGTGTCCCAAATCCAGTCCAACTGCAAAGCCTCCAGACAACCCAAACCCAACACCCACGACCTTCCAAATATGCTCAAAATTTTTTGATTTTCCTTAAAAACCTCAAACAGACAGACCTTCCAAATATGCTCAGAATTTTTTGATTTTCCTTCAAAATCTCAAACAGACAAACCTTCCTTCCCTCATTATGACTTTTTACAGTATAATGCCCAACCTCCATGACACAGAAACTTATACACAAAAGCCTCGAATCTAGTCACCAGGATTTTGCAAAGGCCACTGTCCCACACTCAAACCTTAGAACATACAAATCCACATACCTATTTGCACTTTATGCATGCTGCATGACCTAGAGGCGATGCAGAGATGAGCGAGGAGATCGCTGCAATCGAGATCCCATGAGTACTCCATCATAAATCCACCATCCTCCATTATTTCCCACCAAGCTCCTAATCTTTATAAGTCATTCCTACAATTCTCCCATGAACGAGCTCGACTTCACTGAGGTCTTGAATTAAAATTTGCTATGTAAAACTCAAATCCTTGCAGATGCCCGAGGTGCTGCACCACCCAATTCTCCAAGAACCAAGGCCGAAACGATGAGGCCGCACGCTGTGACTTATTCTTGAAACAGATGTGGTACAAAATTTCCATGGGACACCACGTTTTGAGCGAGTTTGGGTGTCCAGCTTGCCACGAGTCTGCATGGATGACAGAAGCTTGCAGAGGGTGATGTGATAGGGGGAGGAGGAACCTGGGGTAGAGGTTATAATGTAGACGTGGAGGTTAGAAACGGGAGGGGCCACAGGGAAGGGGGAAGGGGAGGGAAATGAGGAAGGGGAGGGAGAATGGGAGAAAGGGGAAGTGAGGCGGGGGGGGGGGGGGGAGGGGCAGGATGGGGAGTATAGAAGGGGGGAGATGATAGGAGAGAGCTAGGGGGAGAAGGGTGGGACTTCATTTCATTATGGAATTATAGTTGCAACTTTTCCACCTCCATATCTATCCCTTGAGGCTTTATTTCCAACCTACATATGACACTCTTCAATTTATTAAGGAATTTTTGTCGTGCTCACGACATCGTTGATTACACATTTTCCCTCCTCTAGGTGGCTTGCCTTATTGGCTTGTTTGTCAACATCATGATTATTTCCCCTCAAGACATGATAAAAGGTCACCGAGTCGAAAGGATGGATCAAGTTCTCGGATCTCATATTGATTTGATTCAGGTTAGAGATATTAGCCTTTGAAGTGTTAATCATATGCCTTATCTCCTAACACCTGAATATTTTTTATCCATTTCTATGTGCCAGGATTAGTCCCAGGAGCATTCCATAATATTTAACTTGGTTTTTTGTCTTTCAACCTAGCCCCTAAGCATAACTATATTCAATGATTCCTTCGGGATTAATGAGAATCCCTCCCCCTCCTACCACCCCACTAAGTAATTATATTGTTAAAACAACTTATTTGGGTACATACATGCAAACTTTTAAGTGTGATAGATTGGATTGACTATGTAATGTCCCACTTTGCTTTCCATATAACTAGGATGTTTATCCATTGTTAGTTCAATGGGTTGTATTATTTGTGATGTGGAAGTTAGTGATTTTTATGTAGACTACTTATGTGCATATAGACGTGTTTGAGTTCATACACATATGTTATGTGTGATTATATTTGATTATGAAAATGCATGGAATGATGTTAAGTTGGTTGTTTATGTAATGACCACTAATGTTTTCAAGGGAGTGGAAATTGTGGGAGGTTGGCCAATTATACAAGACCCATAGATGGAGATGTTTGATAATTCCCTACGATAACTGTCATGAGGCTAGATAAGCTAGTGAAGTACAAACTCCTAATTGCTATAAATGAATAGTGGGATGCTATGAAAACATATTTGGATAAAAATCAATGAACTAATGTTTGAATGTTGTGAAATCATGTTGGCATAGGTCTCACGATGATGATATTTTGCTTATATTGTATAGATATCCATGTGCATATGTTGCATTATGTTTTTCATTAATATCAATGATGCATCCAACTCATTGTTAATATTTTAGGAGAAATACGGGCCGAGAGTCTAACAATAAGGTTTATGGAAGTTGGTAACTTATCATGTTGATTATTTATAAGTGTTACACAAAAAATTGTCACCATGACTTTCTACAGTTTGTGTGAGTCCATCAACACTCATACATACGTCCTTTGCAAGTCTTAAGCCTCAGCTCTTCATGTCAAGCCTTAAAAATGGGAGAAAGACCTTAAAAATATCTCAAATCCTGGTTTCACACTTTCTCCTAGCATTGCCTGTGGTGCCGCACCCAATGGTCATGTTTCCTCCGAACCTGACCGCTCTGTCTGTCAATTGATGGGTGCGAACCCCTGTAAAAGTTAAAAAGACGTGAGTTCATTCTTAAAAACTCATCTTGGGTCACTTCTGGACACTTCTAGAAGGAATATTGCGCTGGCAAGTCCGCTCCACCTTGGTTCATCCATTCCATAACTAAGGGAGCTAACTCCATGATATGAGGTGCTTATCCCATTGAAGGAGGAACTTATCCCTTCAAAGGTGGACCTGCAACTTCCTCCATTTGCACTATAAATTCAGGCATTGGGTTGGTTGTAGGAGAGGTTGAAAGCTAAAGATTCTTGAGGGTAAATGCTGCTGGAAATTAGACTTCTTTTTTGAGTTTGTGAGAGGAGAGATCACATACCTTTCATTTCCTTTGGGAAGTGAGTGAGGCTTGTCAAAGTAGAGGAGGCTCCTGCTGGACCCTGGAAAGAGCTTGTGCAACATCAAGGCAAAGGTTGTAAAGTTCTTTTATTCATAAAGTTAATACAATCAAGTTTGTTTTTCTCAATGAACTGTCTGTAATGGTTTATTTTATGAGCTCCTTGATCTTCATAATGAACATGTTTTATTATAATATCTATGCAGGTGTTCTTTGATGTGTGTTTGTTTGTGTATGTAGGTTATCTAAAGAGGAATTGCTTGAAGCTGTTGAAACCAAGATGCCACAAACAAGCGTTGGACCGAGGTAGGGTCTATTACACCTCTTAGTTTTCATTTATGAATTGAAACATGTTTAGATAAAAGTAGATTTGTTTGTGCTCTTTGTTGCTAGATATCGTTCGATACTAGGGAGATTGGTCTTGTCCGCAAGAATGATTTATCTGGCCAACAAGAAGAAATCTAGGTTGAGAGTTAGATAATGAGAATCAGGAAGAGTCACTTATGAAGTTAAGCGTTTTGATTTTGGTTATGTTATACATATGTGTTTGTGTGATTCATGCACGTGTAGGAGACAAGATGAAGCCTTGCCAACTTGATAACATATGGGTGTGGGACATCCCAAAGAGGCTTCAGTTTCAATATTTTAGCATAAGTAGTGGTGCTTTGGCTTACATGATCATTTCCAAATGAGATACACGAAGGTTATTAGGATGTTTTGGATTCATCATTTTGGAATGAGTCATGGTGCTTTGGCTCACCCACTTAGTCCCACAATGGGAAAGAAGTCGCAAGATTGAGGTACATAGTTTCTTTACTAAATATGTGGGATAAGGAAGTTGAGTAGTTTCGAAACACCATTTTATCTAGGGGTGAAGGTGATTTGGTTTGTCATGTGAAAATTTCAATACTGAAATCCTATTAATAGCTAGAAATTATTCTCTAATTATTAATTAGTTCAACAATTTATTTGCTACGAAAAATACTTAATAAATCACACTGCAACCTTCATAAATAAAAAATTGGAAATAAAATAGTGCTAGAAATTGAGAAAATACTAGCACACACACACACACGCACACATAAAAATGACACCGTTAATTTTGGATAAATGTCCTCGGAAAAACCCAACTTGGGAATACCAATGCAACAACTGATGGTTTTTTTATTATACAACAGTGAAATCTGAGTACAATTTGGATGTGTGAAATCTAGCAATCCTATAGAGAAAATACTAGCCAAAATAACTAGAGGGAAATTTCCCTCACTCTGGGCAATTACGGCAGTGGACCGAATTTAAAAATAAAGTTATCCAATTGGGCTTGCACAGGCTCTGCATCAACCTGATGCCACATGTTGCAACTATTGCCTGGAACCTATACCCGACCTTTGGAACTGAAAACGTCTTCCGTCCCAGGAAATTGAATGACCTTCTTGAGGCTCTGCGCTGCCTCTCCACAACATCTTGGAAAAATCTCAGCCTCTCTGCAAATGCACTCATTGGATATGGAAAAATTCCTCCAGCTTCACTGTCCTTTCCCCTCACTATTTATGCTTCGATCTCTGGATTTCTAGCAACTGTTGCTACTCTCTAGAAATCGATTTGCTGAGGAAATCAAACTACTAGTGTGTCTAGTGTGTCTTCTCCGAGTTCCCATCGAATTCTTCTTATAATCCTCTATTGGGACTCCAACGACCAATATTAAATCTTAATCAAGGGATAGGATCATCTTGAAGTCGATCCATGTGAGTTTCTAGACTATTATCACCTTGACTTAATTAATTATGATTAATTAACCATATTCCCTAACTTTATACTTAGGAAATATTTAAAAATCAGCTAATAATATAATTAAGTCATCTCTAGGTGGAATTTCCAGAAACAATTACTGGGTTTTGGAGATCTCATGTATTCTAGCCTTTCCACCAAATTTTGTGGCTAGAACACATTAGATCCTACAAAAAATAAGACTCCCTCTTAGCGAGTACTGTGTTCTAGTGTTGCACACCCTTCCACAAAACTCTATCTCTATATCATATCCTTTCACGTTGTTGATGTTTGGCCACAATGATTGCTTGCCACTACCCACTAGCCACTGCACAACTCTGATGCTACATCCATGTCGTTGCTGGCACTACCATACTGTTGCCAACTCTGCATCTACACTGCAACTCCCTCTCATCTATTGTTGTTACAATTGCAACTACTGCAATCGAGAAGCATCTAAAATACTGAATCAACTATGTTTAGTATGATGCATTTGTCTCCCAAGTCCTTGACTACTACAAAAAATAACACTCCCTCTTAGTGAGGACTGTGTTCTAGTGTTGCACACCCTTCCACAACACTCTATCTTTGTATCATCTCCTTTCACGTTGTTGATGTTTGGCCACAATGACTGCTTGCCACTGCCCACCAACCACTACACAACTCTTATGTTGCATCCATGTTGTTGCTAACACTTCCATACTGTTGCCAACTCTACATCTGCACTGCAACTCCCTCTCATCTATTATTGTTGCAACTGCAACTATTGCATTGAGAAGCATCTAAAATACTGAATCAACTATTTTCAGTATGATGCATCTATCTCCCAAGTCTTTGACTGCTACTAGCCTCTACACTATCTCTGAAGAATCTCCACTATGCCACTCTACACTATTACCAACTCTGCACTGCGATCCCCAGCATATGAATGTTTCTAGTCTTGAATTATCACTATGGAACTGACTGCATCAATATCATTGATCCATCATGCTACTAAATATTGTGGGCCCTCGTAGCCAGGTAATGGTCCATGAGGTGGACTCCTCATTGGACCCTACCTAAATCTATAGCTCTCTGGGGCTACAACTCCAAGTCACCCCACCTCACTCTTGGAGGTATGGCTTCCATCATTGCAAAGTCTTCCTCCAACATGGAGGAAAGCTTTTTGATCTCAACTGACGTTGCTTGTTGGTCCTGCTTCTCCTGCTTGTCCTTCTTTCTGAGAGGAGATTGCGCACTGTAGTGACCGAGATTGCCACATCTGAAGCACTTGACCTTTGACAAGTCCTTCTTCTTTCTCTACTCCCCCTGCCCCTAACTAGGACCCTTAGATGCAAGGGCCACATTCTCCTCCTCCTTCACCACCTTCGATCTTCTACTAATACTGCTACTAATAGAGCTCTTTAACAGGGCTTGCCTCAAATCCTCCTACTGCAAATCATCCCACATTCTATCCCATCTTGGAAAAGTGTCTCTACCCAATATGCTTTGTAGAAACACTTGCCAATCCTTAGAGACATTTTTTAGTGCCAATCACACTAGCTTTGGTGGTTTAGATTCTAACCCAACAATTGCAAGCTCATATTCGACCTCCTGAATCCTGGTGAGGAAGGGATTTATGCCTTCTCTGATCTACATCCTAAAGAATCTCAAATTTTCTTCCAGGAACATCTTTCGTTGCTTAGAAGTACCTGATATATCATGGAGAGAGCATCCCACATTTCCTTGGTTGTTCCCTTTTCTACCACATGTGAGACTATATGATCTCAGACTCCATCCAAGATCAACTACTTCACCCTTGCCAGCTCCTTCCTGTATTCTTTCTATTGATATGCATTGCAGGGAATTGTCACCACATTATCTATGTAGGATTTCATGTCATATTCATCTAGAAGGAAGGACATCCTAGCCTTCCAGACGACATAGTTGGAATATCCATCCAACCTATCTTGATCTCTAAGCCCAGCTGTGGCCATCCCAAAAAGTGTCGAAAAACCCCTCTTTTCTTCTACTTGGTTGTTGCTCTGCTACTCACACTCCCTTCTGGAATGTGCAGATATGCTAGCTGCTACTTCCAATCTGCCTACAAAAATCAAACTTCTAAGACTCGAAGTTCCCTGAGAGAAATTTTCCCTCTGCTATGTGTGATTTTTTCTTCCCCCCAACAGTGGTTCTGTTGCTACAAAACCCTTTGTGCCCAACCATAAATTTGCTCAGCGAAAAACTGAGCTGTTGCATCTCCCTCTGAATGTTGGAATCATTAATCTTGGGAACTTGATTTTTCTGCAGCCATGCAGCTAAAAAACGAATTTTTGCCCCAGTGATTTGGCATGCCTGCTTGAGCACTACGCTGCCTCTGAGAATTTTGTCTTGCTACTCCCACTGGACAACGAAATTCTCACCTCTTCTTCTAAGCTTCCTAGTTGATCACTTAAGCTCTGATACCATGTGGAAATTTCAATATTGAAATCCTATTGCAGCAACTGGAAATTATTCTTCTAATTGTTAAATAATTTAACAATTTATTTTCTATGAAAATACTCAATAAATGACACTGTAACATTTGCAAATAAAAATACGGAAATAAAATAGTGTTGGAAACTGAGAAAATATTAGAACACACACACATAAAAATGACACCGTTATTTTTGGACAAATGTACCCGGACAAACCCAACTTGGGGAAACTGGTGCAACAACTAAGTGTTTTATTATTATGTAACAATGAAATCTAGGTATAATCTGGATGCCTGAAATATGGAAATCCTATAGAGAAAATACTGGCCAAAATAACTAGAGGGAAATTTCCCTCACTCCGGGCAATTCTAGCACTGGACTGCCTTTGAAAAGCAAGCCGTTCAATTGGGACTATTTAGGTTTTGCGTCAACCCGATGCTGCACGCTGCAACTGTTGCCTAAACTAACTACTATTCTAGTCATCTTTCCTGCTACTAACTTGTAAAATGTCTCTCTGATTCTCTGGAACCTCTGTCCGACCTCTGGAACTGAAAACATCTTCATTACCAGTAAATCGAACTGCCTCCTTGAGGCTCTGTCCTACCTCTGTGCAGCCTCATGGAGAAATCTCAACCTCTCTGAAAATGCACTCTCTGGATCTAAAAAAATTCCTCCAACCTGACAGTCCCTCCCCCTTACTATCTCTACTTCGATCTCTAGCTTTCTTGCAACTGCTGCTACTCTTTGGAAATCAATCATCCAAGGAAATCGAACTGATGGTGTTTCTGGTGTGTCTTCTCCAAGTGCCCATCGACTTCTTCTTATAAGCCTCTATTGGTACTCCAACGACCAAGATTAAATATTAATCAAGGGCTAGGATCACTTGAAGTCAATCCATGTGAGTTTCTAGATTATTCTCACCTTGACTTAATTAATTCTGATTAATTAATTATAGTTTAGATTTAGGAAATATTTAAAAATCGGTTAATATTCTAATTAAGTAATCTCTACATGGAATTTACATAAACGATTTATGGGTTTTGGATATCTCATGCATTCTAGCCTCTCCACCAAATTTCGTGGCTAGAACAAATATGATGCTACAAAAACTAAGATGTACAACTTGCCTACTATGAACACTTTTAGCATGGGAATAAAGGGATACATTACATATTTCATGGTTATGATTGGGGTCAGACATTGATTTGGTAAAGTTATTACTCCTTGGCAACTAAACCTCCTATATGTCAAGCTAAGATTTGGTAGCTATTTGTGAACCCCTGATGATATTGGTTTAGCTAAAAAATTGTCCACTTTTAAGGAGAACTTCAAATAATAATATTTAAATGAAAATAAAAAGTCTCTATTATGAAAAGTAAACTAATAGAGAAAAATACATTAGGTGAAACCTAGAGGATGATGAAACAATAGTGTTAAAAAAATTGAAGAAAATAGTGGGGTGGCCACCTAAATGGTGAAAATTTTGAAATTAAGAAATGAAAAGCAATTATGTAAAATACATGGGATGAGGTGTCAAAGCTCATGAAGCTTATAAATACAAAGGGATAGATGGCGTGTTTTTCAGTAGGCTCCGCAAGGGGTGGAAGCATGGTGGTAGCTAAATTATAAGTAAATGTGGCCAAAGTTCTATTAAGAGAATGTGGAATTGAAATTTCATAGTAAATTGGTTTTGAAGAAAGTTGAGCATTATTACTGCAATAATCCCCTTGTGAAAGGTGTAGTCGTTTACCAAACATGTACAATGATAAAATTTCACATTAGATGGAAACCCCATCACTAGTGCATATTCTATTGGTAACTTTCCATTCTAGCTCATGGTTGTGATCCCACATCAAGAATAATTGTGTATTTCGATGTAACACCCCAAGGATGATATGTGTGTGTATTGCACATATCATGTTTAGGTTGGTGATCTAGCTAATATTTTGGGGCATGCACACCCATGTATATATGTGTTTTAGGCTAGTGTACTGATGTATATATATGTATGTGTGTTTTGAGGCCAAATTATCAATATGATTTTAGGTGAGTGAGCCTATGTGCTAAATGTCAATGAGCCGAGCTATATAAAAATGTAAGCAATTGATAAAGTACATCATTGCTGCAGACAAAGTTATATAAAACAATTCAAGGGGATAAGTCTCCATTAGTGGGAAGCGTGGCTAAAACCTAACTGACATGGGGCTTAATCCTTTGGGGCTAAGTCATTATGAAAATAAACATAAAGTCAAAAGTACATATGTTTTACCCTAAGTCGATAAGTGACTTCCTTGAGTTCCACTTGTCAAAAAGGGTATGTGCACATAAAAGTGAGAGTTTTAGTGTACTATATCATTCCATTTCATCATTTTAATCAATATATGTGTGATTCTAATCCTTGGAGGGGGAGAAGGGTGTGACACTATGCCATGATTACCCTATTGATCTTAGGTGGATTTGGGGTAATGGGATATGTTTCTTTGGTGTGAGGCATTTGGGTATGTGGAGACTCTTAATGGAATTTGAAACTCTTGGAAGCCACAAGGATCTGATACTCCAGGTCAACTTAAGTGGAAGTTTTAAAAGGGTTGTTACACAGTAATTTGTCAACATTGGTCACCGTCCCTGTTACCCCTGTTGTCGTACATTGAAGGATACATTCCGGGACCTGTGAGCAGTGACATAGCCTAAAAACACTTGCATTATGTTCCCCTGAGTATGTACTTCATGTTCCCTGAAGACACCTTCTGCAAATTATCCTTGAAAAGTGCCTTTTTTCCATTGGCGCAGGTACACAATGCCTTATCCGTGCCAATCACTGAGATCCTAAAAAAGGGGTGTGCCCATTGGCGCTCTGTCCTAGAACAACACTCGCGCCAACTAAGTTTGGTAATGATTTTTGGCAAACGCGCACCCATATGTTTTTTCCTTTGACATCATGAAGTCTTTTGAGGGAAAAATCCATCTGATAGAGGTCGAGAGTTATCATCTATCCTTGACATCTATCCTTAGTAGCTTTTCGGAGATAACGTCGATCCACAATGGGCGTCCTGGTGCATTGAATCTTCCTCCCTTTTCCATTTATAAAAGTATGTCCTCATGCATTAGACAAGCTAGTTTTTGTGAGTTATGGAGTAATGCTAGAGTGATAGTAAGAGTTTTGAAGCATAGGGAGGTTATGCTGCCGGAATCCTAAGAGAGAGAAGGTCTATTGCAAGGAATACATAGCTGCTCGCCCAGCCAGAGAATAGGTTCAACGTCAGAACCTTGGTTGTATCTTTCTCTGCCTATTATTCATTAATAGACGACTATCATTAGGTTCCACTCTTATTGTCTTTTTAATGATGATTGAGTTATATCCTTTCTGACTGATATATAGTTGCATCTATTGGATTTTTATGCTTGTATTTGTGTCGTTCTTTTGCATGTGCAGGTGTCCGTTCACGAGGAATCGTGGGGATTGTGACAGCCGGAGCAAAGGAACGGGAGCGATGACTCTTCTACAAGTACTAGCATTGGAATCCAGGTAGGCCCTCATCATCGATCTTTGATTTGCAATTAGGAACCTGCTGTTTAGCGTTGTTTGATTGTTGCTAGACCCATTTTGGGCTAGTGGGATCGCCTCTATCCGCAGAGGGGATTTACCTGTTCAACAATTTGGCGACTCCACTGGGGAACTTAGCTTGTTGTTTGATTTGTAAACTTTAGACGGAGTCTGAAGTACAGCCAGATAGCCTTCGAAACACTATTGCTTTGCATTAGTGAAGTAGATCAAAGCCACTTCAGTCAATCTCTGGTTTGGTTTACGGACTGAACAACTTGGAGTTTGTCTTGCCTCCTTGGTTTTCTCTTGTTTGCTTGCTTGGATAGCTTTCTGGATTGAATTTCTTGCTGTCTCTTGCTTCCTGGCCTTTCTAGATACTGTAAACCAAGCTTTGGAGCGCTTGTTTTTCTTTTTGACTTGGCAAACTTTATTAGCGTGGCTTTTCCTCTGACAGTCGTGCTAGTTGGTGCATGTTGCTAACTGACAACCCGCGCCAATCCCTTTATAGCACGAGTTACAGCCTGATAGTCGCGCCAGACCTGTTAACCTTTTCAGTTCGCTTGTTTGCCAGCCTTCTGAGCTTGGATTTGTATCTTGCCATATCTTTTGCAGCTTCTGGAAGTGTGTTAGACCTTTGTGTGACTGGTTATTACTTTTATCCTTCAGTTGTTTTCTTATTTCTATCGATTTTGTATCCTAGTCCTAGAACACCTAGTGGCTTTGCATGTCGAGCCTTCTGTGGGAAGTTGTGGTTTGGTAATCCAGTCAGTTTTTTGGTTGTTTTCCGCACTCATCTAGTGGTTGTGAAAGTTTGATATTCTATGCTTCAAGTGATTAACTTCTAGCTTGTTTGGATTTTTCTTGACTTCATCTGAACTTATATCACATGGTTCATTGAAAGTCTTTGTGTTTTTCCTTGCTTTGACAGGTCATCTTGATGTTTCAGAATTGGTTCTATTTTCCATTGAGTGAATTGTGTTTGTTTATACTTGTGAATATCTCTTGAGGTTTGTTAAGTGCATTATGTTGTCTTAAAAGAAAAAAAAAAACAAAAGATCTTTTTGCATTATATTAATTAGCATTTATTGTTATTTGTTGATTTTAAAAAGAAAAAGAAGAAAAAAAATTTCATTTCTTGTTATTAGCTACATTAGGATCTTTGTTGATCATTTTGTTTGTGTAAAGATCTCAACTCTCCTGTAGATAGAGTTCATCGAATGAAATGATATAATTTTGGCATATAGTTTGCATTTATGAAGTTTCAAGAGATCACATACGGTAGGACCAAAAAACCGAAACATAATTGAAGATAAATTGTAAAATACATTGAATGAACCTAACAACGCATTGGAACATAACGCAAATATTCTAGAGGTATAGGTTAGAGACGTGTTCCGACGTCTTTAAACCTGGTAGCTTACCGTCGAGTGGTTGGGTGATTCCTCCACGGTGAAACGATAGGTGCTAGTACGGATTGTGTTCCCACGTACCGTCGTGTATATATTGGGAGACCCCTATAGGCTTACAACCTTTTATCCATAGGAAGCCGAGTCTGCCGCCTTACAAGCCGTAATGCACTGAACACAAGATTCAGGAAGATTGACTGCAGTATGGGAAGTCCTTGGTTTTCATCTGATTGCCAAGGTGTATAAGCAGTTTTACAGATTGTTTGGTAAACCTCTTGCCTAGTTCTCTAGAGTAGTCACTTTTGACCCTTTTCGGACTCCCTAAAAGAAAAGGTGTAAGTGAGCGTCTTGTCACTTCGTGCTCATTAAACATTCGAAGGAGTCTAGAGTCATCTTTTTTTCCTTTTCTCGACTCTTAAAAAATGAAAAGGTCAAGTTCAGTGTTTTAAAATTTATTTGACCACGATAACATATAACCCGGTTAAATTTTGTTTGCGTTAGTCTGAGTAGGGTCTGGTTTCGTTAGATTCCCTAGGATTTTGTGAAGTCCCATCCTGGCGGAATTACCAATCTCGTCTCTCGAGATACCAGTTGTGAGTGAAACTCTTCCTATTGTTCCAAGTATACAACCGCTTAACTCTCGTGCTCCAGGCGACGAGAATTACCAATTTTATACGAACCCTATTTGGGAACCTTCTCAAAACGGTATCCCTTTTTGGGAATACACTTCTCCTCAACAACCATTTCCTTCTGGTATGGAAAACACATCCCCTACTACGACTGACGAATCCACTGTGCCAGGGGACGAGATTCCCACCATAATGGAATCTACACCTGTTAGTAGAACTCCTACTACTGAGGGACTACCTCATGGCTATAGAGCATTGCGTAATTTTCTGTCATCTCCCTTTCCGACTTCTATTTGGTCCCCACCCATCTTCTCTAATTCGGAGCCTTAGACTCCACAACATTGCGGTACAGCTGTTACCTCAGTCACAACCCCTCCAACAGTATCTGTGGCTTCTTCGACCCCTATTTTTAGTCGACCTTCGACCTCTTTCTTCCTAGGTTTTGATCCTACATCGAATGTCCCACTTGAAGGGCAATACGATCAGTATCTACCACCTCCTGGGACTCGGACAGGTCAACCGGCTATAGAGGTTTCAGTTTCGCTGTCAATAGACTGGGGTTCCACCTTTTATCATGGTGGTCAAGCGTCGTATGCGCAACCCGAACAACCACCTCAGCAAAATCTATAAGGACAATCCTTCCAAGGAAACCCTTTTGCCTCTAGTGGTCCTTTTTTCACCTCTCATACGCAACCTACTGGTAATCCAGGCCAATCTTCCACTCAGCGAGCTCAACCTGGTATCCAGCAAGGCTCTCATACTAGACAAACTGGTGAATCATTTGTTAACCCAAATCAACCCAACGTCCAGTATACCCAAGTTTCTGGACAAGCTGCCCAACCACATGGTCAGCCAACTATCCAGTATACTCAATCTTCTGGGCAAGCTGGTCAGCCTCAAACACAGGTGGGCCCACCACCTGCCCAGCCCACTCAGCCATTTGGTATGTTAGGACAACCTTCTGCCGCACAACAGCAACCTCAGTATCAGCAGGTAGGTCAACCTCAGTATCAGTAGGTAGGCCAACCTCAGTATCAGCAAGGTTATCCTTCTACTCAGATAGCCCAACCTACTGGACAGTCTACTGGCGCTACTCAACCTGGTCCTTGGCTCCAAGTGGGACCCCAAAATCCATCTGGTCCTCAAATGCAGGCTGGAGTTCAATCCCACCATTTTATCAAACTCAGCCTGGGTCTCAAGCTCAATTTGGGGTCCCACCACAATACGGTTATAAACAACCTCAAGGGCAACCTTTGTTTGCCCCTTACCAGAATTATCAACAACCATATGGTGCTTCTGCAGCATCGTTTGGTAATCCATACGCTGGGGGGCAAAACACAAATCCCTACGGCCAACACACCATGGGGCCAAATCCGTCAAGGCAAAGCCCATGGAGGTAACCACCACCTGGTTGGAACCTGGGTGCTCCATCCTACCAGCAGCCCCAGATGTCTTTCAATCCTCAGTTACCATTCTTAGCGACTTTAGAATTACTGGATGTTTCCAAACTTACTAACGATCCTATTCTTCATAATCCTTATTGGCCTCTGGTTCCGACCAAAATTCCTGGTGACTGTCCAAAATTCGATGGTAAAGCTAATGAAGAGCCACAAGCTCATGTCATGACCTATCATCTCTGGTGTTCATCCAATTCATGGCTTGATGATTCAATTCGGCTTCGCCTTTTTCAAAGGACTCTCACTGGCTCTGCCGCTAAGTGGTATATTGAGCTCAATCGCGGATCCTTTAAGGATTTCAACTCGTTGGCTATGGCATTCCTCACTCATTTTCAGTTGCCCATTCGTAATGAAACGGGCACACACCTCCTCACATCCTTAAGACAGACAACAGCTACGCATATCTCTAATCACATCCATGAATGGAGACGGCGTAGACGTATGATTAAATTTTGGATTCCCGACCAGCTTCTTACGGATTGGTTCACGACTTCGTTCGTTCCTCCAATAGCTCAGGACATTGCTATGGGAGTGTGTGTTACTGAAGAGCAAGCTATCGCACGTGCTCAATACCTCGACTTGGTTTATTCTCAGTCAGGTACATTGTATGATTATTTGCCTGATGCCCCTAGACCAGGAACATCCAAAGTCCCGCCAACACCTACTGTTGACGGCATTATTGGGTCTGTTAGTTCATCCTCTAAGAAAAATTCCGCGAATCCTGGGAAGCAAAAGTCAAATGCTCAAATTGAAACCACTTCTCAGGTGATACCTACTTCTAAATCTACTTCCGAGGTTAATGCCGTTCAGTCCACCACGACAGACAAAGCCTCGAAAGCAAAAAAGAAAGGGAAAGCGAAAAATAAGCCAGAACAACCTAAAAAGGAACCCCCTAAACCTCAATCTGAGGAGAGTGCCAAACGCAAACCCAAGTATCCTTGTCTTATCTGTGATGAGGATCACTATACCAAAGACTGCCCTCGGTGGTCCGAAGTTAGTCGTTTGTTGAAAGGCGCTCCCGGGGTCCCTGCGGTGCTTAAAGAACCCTTTCCCTCACAGCAAACTCAAATGGTCGCTGACCCCTCTCAACCTCCCTCTTCCTTCGGTTCCCAAGTGTTCATGGTGGGAACAATACCTATTAATATCAGTACTCGAACAAAGGATTATCCATCTGCCGGGAAAGAGCCTGAGTTTCCCCCCAGTGCTCCTCCGTTCAGTTCAAGCCCTCTCCATATCGAGAGACCTGTACTGAAACGCCTCTTCGACCCCCTCCAAAAGGAGTACTCCGGAAATCTTCTTACAACCCAAATGCCCGTGCTGCTCAGCACTACAATATCATTGAGGATTTAGCCCAGACTCCATCAGCTATGTCCGCTTTAGAAGTTCTCCAGAGCTGCCCTTCTCAGAGGAAGTCCTTTCTATCCGCTATCGGCGGCATAGACCCAGCTGACTCAGATTTAATTATGTTTGACTTAGAGCGCCATACATAGAGACTGCCTCCCCAAATTGCATTCCTTATACAGGTCATTATTGATAAGAAAACTATCCATCGTACATTCATTGATGAAGGTGCTTCAACTTGCATCATGTCTGTTGCTTGTTGGAAAGCTATTGAATCTCCGACGTTGAGTCAGTCTCCCACCACCTTGGAAGCTTTTGATGGAAGAGCATCCCGTCCTTATGGTATACTCCCACGTTTACCCATCTCTTTGGAAGGGAAAACGGTCGAGATGGAGTTGAAGTCGTTGATGCTACTGCTAACCTACAACCTCCTTCTCGGACGCAGCTGGATCTATGCAATGCAAGCTGTCGCTTCATCTTTCTTTCGTATCATTCATTTCCCTCACCAAGGGAAGATTATTACTGTCGACCAGCTGTCATTCTTCGCTTCCTATTCGGAAGGAACTATCCCTTTTGTGGAGCATACCTCCAAATTAACTGAGAGTCTGGGTCACGGGCTTTTTAAAGATCCCGCCCTCATGGGTGTTTTTCCAGCCCCGCCTCCGAATGTGGCTTCCGTCAATATGATTTCTACTTGTTCTGATCCATGGATCCTTCCTCCCATCGACCAAGTAGATTCTTGGGGCGACCAGATGCCTTTGAGTCCTGCCGAACTCAATTACGTCGAAATCATAGCTGCATTGGCTCCTTCTTCTGAACTTGCTCTTTCAAGCAAGATTTTCCACACGTTCGCTCCATCCTTAGGGCTTGTAGATCAAACTTCTTCGGATCCTTTAAAAGAAACATTTTCTTCCGACGAAGCTATTATTGAGACTATGTCTCTCGAGGAACCTCCTTGGCACAATACCCACCATCGTTCCTCGTTTCTCTCTGTCCCTCAGGATATGCCGACTTTTATCCAGCGGTTTGCTCCTTGTTTCCCATTTCCAATCCTTCAGTCACCTGTTCAAGTTTATCAAGCCTCTTCTGAAGGTAATATGGCAAACATTACGCAAACCCAGCCCATCGACATCTCTCTCAAACCAGGGATCGTCGAACACATTCACATTGGAGTCACTTGTACTCTCAGAGGAGATTCGACTTTATTCAAACCTTTTTTCGGCGAATTTCGTGATGTTTTGCTTGGTCCTATGAAGAAATGCCCGTCATTGATCCTAGCAATAGTGGTGCATGAAATCATCACGTACCCAGGTGCTAAGCCTGTTCGTCAACGTTTACGTCCGGTACACCCCCGAAAGGCTGCAGCGATCAAGGCCGAAGTAAAGAAGCTTCTTAAAGCCGGTTTTATTTATCCTATCCCGCTCACAGATTGGGTTTCTAATATTATACCTGTCACTAAGAAATAGGGAACTATCCGCGTTTGTGTCGATTATCGTGATATTAATCGGGCATGTCCTAAAGATAATTTCCCCACACCATTCATTGATCAGATCATTGACGAGTGTGCGGGAAGCGAGATGTATTCTTTTATGGATGGTTTTTCTGGTTACAACCAGATCAATATTGCTCCCGCTGATCAACACAAGACCGCTTTCATCTGTCCATGGGGTACTTTCGCCTATAAGAAGCTCCCTTTCGGTCTAAAAAATGCCGGCGCTACCTTCCAACGTGCAATGTCCTACGCTTTTCATGACATACGACACATTGTACAACCATACTTGGATGATCTTCCAGCTCATTCAGCCAAGCGTCAGGACCACCCTACTCACCTTCGTGAGATATTTCTTCGCTGTCGACACTACCGAATCGGACTTAATGCTCACAAGTGTGTCTTCTACGTAGAATCGGGTCGACTTCTAGGATTTTTCGTCTCCCACGAGGGCATCCGACTGGATCCCCTCAAAGTCGAAGCCATAGTCAATCTTCCTCCCCCTTCTACCTTACAACAATTGCAGAGCTTGCAAGGTAAAGCAAATTTTTTACGTCGTTTCATTCCAAACTATGCCGAGGTGGCTAAAGATTTTACACGATTACTTAAAAAAGATGTCCCTTTTCAGTGGGATACCATGGCTCAAGAATCTTTTGAACGACTCAAGGGTCTCCTTGTTTCTGCTCCATTGCTTCGCCCTCCAAACTATCGTCGTGACTACACCCTGTATTTAGCTGCCGCCGACACCACTATTGGCATGGTTCTTGTTCAAATCGACGACAATGACACTGAGCATGTTATCTATTATCTCAGTAGAAACCTTTTAGATACGGAAGCTCGATATGCTTATGTCGAGAAGTTGGCGTTAGCCGTCGTTTGCGTTGTCCAATGTTTCCGCCACTATATTCTGCTACGCACTACTGTGATTTCCGATTGCAACCCCATGACGTATATCTTGTCACGCCAGTTGCTGGGGGGAAAATACTCAAAGTGGATTTTCATCCTCCAAGAGTTTGACTTGGAATTCGCTACGGCCAAGTCAAAGAAATCGCTCGTTTTTGCTGAGTTAATTTGCTCTTTGCCATCTTCTTCTTCGCCCTCTCATACAGAGGATCAAATTCTGGATGAGACTTTGTTTCTCATCAGCACCCTCGACCCCTGGTATGGTGACATCATTATATATCTGCAAACGTCCTCCTTTCGCCCGGGCGTATCTAAAGATGCTTGGCAAAGGATTCGTCATCAATCTCAACCATATCGTATCATTGGGGATACCTTATATCGCCTCGGCGCCAACACTGTTCTCCGCCGTTGTCTTACTCATGAGGAAGCTGAGCGAGTCTTGAATGACTGCCACTCAGGTGCTTGTGGTGGTCACATGTCCGGATATGGAACTGCCCAAAAAATCCTCCGTGCTGGCTACTTTTGGCCCTCTATCTTTAAGGATTGTATTCTTGCTGTCCGTTCCTGTCATGAGTGCCAGATATTCCAGCGGAAGATGCGAGCACCCCCCGCTCCTTTGCACCCTGTTGTTACCGTCGACCCTTTTGCAAAATGGGGCATTGATTATGTGACCTGTAACCCTCGCTCGGTCAGGGGGCATGGGTTTATCATCGTTGCCGTCGATTACTTTACTAAATGGGCCGAGGCGATGCCTACACTGATTGAAGACGGTCACACAGCGGCACAATTTTTATTCAACCACGTTATTTCGCGATTCGGCGTCCCTCAAGCCATCGTCACTGATCACGGAAAGCATTTCCGGAATCATATGATGACGGAACTAACAACCCAGCTAGGCTTAAAGCATGATAGTTCTACTCCGTACTACCCTCAGTCCAATGGCCAAGTTGAAGCGATCAATAAGATTTTGGTTACAATGCTTCAGCGTACCGTTGGCATGCACAAGTCTAATTGGCATTTGGTGTTGTTCCCTGCTTTGTGGGCTTACCGAACCTCCGTGAAGGATGCCACTGGTTTCACTCCATTTCAACTAGTCTATGGACTAGAGGCTACCCTTCCAATCGAGTGTGAAATACCTTCGTTAAGATTAGCTGTCGAGGTACTTCCCAACACCACCCCATTATAAGAACGTCTCCTTTATCTGGAACGACTAGATGAGACTCGTCGCCTAGCCAATTTGGCCATTGAAACACAGAAGAGCGAGTCAAATCTCACTTTGACCAGACTGTACATTCACGTTCTTTTGTCGAGGGAGACTTAGTTCTGCTATACGATCAGGCAAACGATAAGCTAGGAGTAGGAAAGCTCGAATCTATGTGGCTAGGCCCTTACATTGTCAAGAAAGTTTTGCAAAAAGGGGCCTATGAGCTAATTGATTATGAAGGAAACCCTCTCGCACAGCCCCGAAACGGGCTGTATTTGAAAAAGTACTATGCGTGATGCTGGTACACTTCATTTTGTATATACATGTACTCTAGCAAGTGTGTTGTGTATGTGTGTCAGTTTTAATAGGCTTGATTGTCGCTTATTGTGTCTTTCGCTTCTTGTGCAGATGTCTAATACGCCTTATATTGGTTTCGCTGATGGTGCCTGTCGCAGTACTCGCAACTTGTCCTCTACGGCGTGGGTGATCTATGATCCTCATGGTGAGCTGATAGATCATCAAGGTGTCTGTTTGGGTCGTACCACTAATAATGTCACCGAATATTGTGCTGTAATTGAGCTCCTCACTGAAGCAATTAATCTCGGCATTCGGGCATTGGTGGTAAACCTGGATTCTCAACTTGTCGTCCTTCAGCTCAATAGGCGTTATTCCATCAGAGACCATCATATTCTAAGGTTGTATCTACGTGTAAAATTGTTAGAGAGGAATTTTGAGTTCATTACCTATCAGCATATTCCACGACAATTAAACACATTATCTGATGCATTGGCCAATCATGTATTAGATAGACATTTGCGTAATTTGTAAATAAAACATTATGCAAGAAAGCACATGAAAACACAATAATAAACCATAAACATATGTATATATATACGTGTGTGTCAAAATGTTTGCGCCCTGCGCGTTACTTAATCCAAAAAATAATACATGTCCAAAACTCATACAGCCGTTGACAACATGTTCCTAAAAAACGTGCGAAAAGAAAACCTAGGCGTCTAATCACGGTGATGCTCATGATAGCATGTCACCGCTCGCACCAAACGTCTTAACAGACGATGGACGCGAGTAGATACTCCCACCGTGTGCCTCTGGTACGCTCTAGGCACGTTCGCCAATCTGGCATAATCTGGAATACCTCGAGTAAGTGCCTCAAGGTTTTGTACTAGATCGTCATCACCCTCTACCTGAGGGTCCGCTGCAGGTTGTGCTCTCCGTACGTTATGAGGCAAGTCAGCTGGTCTTTCTGCACCAACATCTGCATACATATATAGATGCTGTAAGAGATAGGCATGTATTAACAAAAAAAAAACTTAAATACATAAAAACATTAAAAAAAACAAAGAGTTCTTACCTAACTCCTCGTCCTAGTCCTCTCCGGCAGGAAGAGGGAGATCGGGATCTCCAGTGAAATCCGTGCCCGCGTAGGGCCAGTCCTCAATGACAATCATCTGGTGATGGAGCCAGATAAAGAACTCGGGCCTCCAGGCCATCTGCTGGCCCCCTCCTCCTCTGGGCATGAGTTCTGCCCATCGATTCAACCTCGGATCCCGTAGCACTAGATCTGCTACTATACCCCCCGGTACCTGGAATATCGGCAGTCGCTCCAGGAAGAAAGTTACCACGATAGATCGATAGCTGAACTGTTTGTTCCCATCACGCTTACACTTGGTAAGCTGCCGTTTGATGTTTGTTGTCACTGCCGTGGCCCAATCAAACAGTGTAGGTTGGAGACACTCAATGGCTAGCAACAAATGATTTTTGCTGGCCTCGTGGGGGGCCTATACCCCAGCTGTCCGGGTGATAGCGAATAAAATCACTCGTAGCACCAGGTCGGGCACCGTGTTAATATCTACTTTCTTACTGTTTGCTCCAAACTGTGCCCCAGGACAAACTCGTTCCATCACCTCCCCTATCTTCTCTCTAGAAGGCCGACTACCAGTCAAGATGGGCCGTGCACCTCGCCGCGATAGTCCAGTGATAAAGTAGACATCGGAAACATCTAACTCCAATGTCTGGTCTTTCAGGCGAAACACCTGATCCTCCGTATCCCAAGCATCCACGATGAATCGCAGTAGCTCAGGTTGTGCACGTAAATATGAGGTGTGGAAGAATTTCTTCAAGCCACAGTCTCTCAGAGCATTCATACATGCATCATCCTCCATTTCCATGGCATCCACGGCATCATGCTCCCGTTCTCTCCATTCTAGAACCATTCTGACAAAACCCTGCAACCACAAAGGTGAAATTTCCATCATTAGATCATTGATGAAACCTAAACTGGAAAAAATTTTCAATTACAACGGTCAAATTTGTAGCAAATTGAGATCGCGCGGTTGGCGCGACTATTCCTAAAACAGTCGCGCCAAGGGCGCGACCCCTTTAGACAAAAACACCATTGGCACGATCCCGAGCGGGAAACTCGCGCCAATGGCGCAACCCTATGAAATTGCAAATCCTCTTGTAGGGCACTAAATTATGGATGAAAATCTAAAAAAAATAGAATGAAAACAGAGCTAAGGATGAGGCCTCTTACCTGTTGCAGACGGCGGCTCGAATGATCTCCTGGATTGATCGCAATCAGCAGTTGAATTTTGCACCAAAAACTCTTCAATAGTAAACTCACAAGGTAAAAAGTGAAAAGTAAGTTTATTTTTTACCATTTCACTATTTATAAGCATTTTTTGACCTAAAAATACATTAGAAATAATATTTTTGAGTATTTTTGGGATATTTTCATGTCGAAGTGGGTTTTACGCTGTTTTTGTATGATTACAGGGGTTGGTGCAACTCAACGCAATCAAACGAGCTCTTTTTCAACTTTTTCAAGCTCGGTAAAACATGAGAAAAGGTTACTTTACGGTCTGTTTTCAGCTCTTTTCCTGACCATTTAAAGAGGAAAAGATTGCCGAGTTATTCCTCTTGGTTCGTTAAACGTTACTAAGGGGCGGTCGTTTTAAGTTCTTTTGTCGACCGTTAAAACATAAAAAGATTACTGGGTTTTTGTCGTTTCAAACT
>APFE031307360.1:119130-159055 GCA_000404065.3 Pinus taeda | reverse complement strand
CGCCAACTAAGTTTGGTAATGATTTTTGGCAAACACGCGCCCGTATGTTTTTTCCTTTCAGATCATGAAGTCTTTTGAAGGAAAAATCTATCTGATAGAGGTCGAGAGTCATCATCTATCCTTGACACCTATCCTCAGTAGCTTTTTGGAGATAATGTCGATCCACAATGGGTATCCTGGTACATTGAACCTTCCTCCCTTCTCCATTTATAAAAGTTTGTCCTCATGCATTAGACAGACGAGTTTTTGTGAGTTCTAGAGTAATGCTAGAGTGATAGTAAGAGTTTTGAAGCATAGGGAGGTTATGCTGTCGGAATCCTGAGAGAGAGAAGGTCTATTGCAAGGCATACATAGCTGCTCGCCTAGCCAGAGAATAGGTTCAACGTCAGAACCTTGGTTGTATCTTTCTCTGCCTATTATTCATTAATAGACGGCTATCATTATGGTTCCACTCTTATTGTCTTTATAATGATGATTGAGTTATATCCTTTCTGACTGATATATAGTTGCATCTATTGGATTTTATGCTTGTATTTGTGTCGTTCTTTGCATGTGCAGGTGTCCTTTCACGAGGATCGTGGGGATTGTGACCAGCCGGAGCAAAGGAACGAGCGCGACGACTCTTCTACAAGTACTAGCATTGGAATCCAGGTAGGCCCTCATCATCGATCTTTGATTTGCAATTAGGAACCTGCGTGTTAGCGTTGTTTGATTGTTGCTAGACCCCATTTGGGCTAGTGGGAATGCCTCTGTCCGCAGAGGGGATTTACCTGTTCAACAAGGGTAGTGGCACAACTTGATGGATTGTGGGTCCAAAGAAGGGGGTGAACCACCTTGGGGTATGTAGGCTGATGAGGGATGATAGAATAAATGTTGGAGGTTGTTAGAGTCAAGCCCCTTGGCCTGAGACCTTTTTGGAGTGGTCCGTGGACCTTAATGGATTTGAAATCCTTTTACCTTGATGGATTCATAGCCCCAGGTCGGGGGTGGCTTGTTCCTGATAGATTATGAGCAATGTGGTGTATGATTGGGTGGAATGTCTAAGATTTCCAACTAGGTTGTGATACATTTTAAAGATACATGTTTCTTCTTGTGTCTATATGTTTTATGTTATGTGTATTTCATGAAATTACACATATTTCTCATGGATAATTATTTTGTATAATTTATCATGATTTTATCATTAGAGACATGTTTTCACTGCTTAATAGAATGCATCATAAATGTATTACATAATTGTGTGAAATGAAATTAAGGGAAGTTTTTCGATTATAGATTTGTAGATATTGTAGTATGCCCTAGTCAATGACTTGGGTGTTACAAACTCATATTAAAGGGAAGGTTAAAACACTCAGGAAAATGTGCCAGACCTCATTTGCAGAGTAGAGTTATAGGTTTCATGCTACCTATTAGACAAAATTCTTTAAGGAGAAGAGTTTCAAAATGGGGAAAAATCCCCAATTCTAGGTGGACTTCATAAGAGAAAAATCCACTTAGAAAGATAGATGTATAGGTATAAGAGTCAAATTGATGACTGCTATCTTGGGTTGAGTGGAAAAGCGGGTTAATTGTAGAAGTAGAGCTGCAAATTTCATGTAGATAAAAATTATGGGAACAAAGCTTTATTGATGGAAAATTTTAAGAAGTATGAAATTTTAAAAATTTTAAAACTTTTGTATCATGACATTGATACAGTGAGTTTGAAATGCCAGTTTTAGCTGAAGCTATGTGTAGAGGAAGATAGAGTGAAGATATGTGTCACAACTGAATGTAATTAGAAGTCAACGGGTTGCTAAACCTCCTCACATATTCAAATTTGATATTAGTCTTAGTCATTGGATTGGGAGATCATTCGTTGTTTGATTCATCAGGCACACAGGTCCTAGCATGTTCATGTCCAATATCGATATGAACCATTAATCATGATTAAGATCTATTATTGGATATGTTGGGTGCACAAGTAAAAATAAAGTTTCATCTAAGTCCACACCCAATATTGATTTAGACTGTTGATCTGCATGGATGTAAGCCATAAGATTGATCAAGAGTGCAAGTTGAGGTAAACCATCACACATGTTGCCACCCAATATGGATTGTGGATCATTGATTTACTTTTGGATCAACCATCAGGTCTACAAGTGTTCAAGTTACATGCTCTAGGAAAATATGAGGATTGACTATACATGTTGTCGCAAATTATAAAATGATGTGAAAATTTCACCACTAAAATCCTATTGCAACAACTGGAATTATTTCTTCTAACTATAAATTAATCTATCAGTTTATTTCTACAACAACAAAGAAATAATCACATTGCAATATTCACAAAAATACTATGGAAAATAAAAGCGTTGGAAACTGAGAAAATACTGGCATACACACAATAAATTTGACACAGTTATTTTTGGACAAAAGTCACTGAAAAACTCAACTTGGGAAAACCGATGCAGTAGCTGAGGGTTTTACTTATTAAGCAACAATGAAATAATCTGAATACAATCTATGGATGCCCGATTGGCTATTCAATCAACAATTATATGACAAAAGTAAATAGAGAGAAAATTCTCTCGCTCCATAGGCAATCCTGACATTGGCTCCTTTAGAAAAAACTAGTTGTCCAAACCCTTGCATAGTCCTTGCGTTGCCTCTCACACGTGTGGATCTGTTCATCCCCTGATCAAGTTTTCCTACCTTTCTCTGCTGCTAGAAGTGACTCTCCAGGCCTCTAGAAGACTTTCCTGACCTTTGGAAACTGAATCAACTTCCTCTCCAACTAAATCAAATTGCTTTGTTGAAGCTTCTACACAACCCTTACATAGCTTCTGTGTGGAATACTTTTTCCACTTGTTGTTGCCTCTCTAGATCTGGAAATCTTCCTCTGGATTCGCTATCTCTACCCCTCTATCTCTGTTTCCCTTCTCTGGCTTGAACATTTTCGCCAATTGCTGCTGCTCTCTGGAAAATCAGACTACCCAAGAAAATCAATCTCAAGTGCGTGTGTTCTCCATCTACCCATCAAACTCCTCTTATAATCTCTAGTTGGGACTCCAATGACTAAGATTAAAACATAATCAATGATTGAGATGATTTTTGGATCGATCTCTGTGAGTTTCTAGATGATTCATACCTTTCTCAATTAATACTGATTAATTAACCCCTTTTCCTATCTTTAAACTTAGGAAATATTTAAAAATATTCTAATAATTTAATTGAGACACTTCTAGGTGGAATTCCCATAAATGATTTCTTGGTTATGGAGAACTCCTGTGTTTTAGCCTCTCCACAAAGTTTCGAGACTAGAACACCTTTGATGCTACAAAAACTAACAAATGATTCCACATGGAAATGTGGTAGATGAATTTGGACCCTACCATCTTAGCGAAGCCTAATCACTCACCACAAAATTTATGGGGCCCAAGTGGGTATTAAAATGCAAAGAAAATAGGTTGCGTGGGTGCCAAGTGTTTAATGAAAGACATGCAAACCAAGTTTGTATCCAATGAGAGTTGAGGGGTATATATATACATAATAGTACTTGCCATTAGGGGGCCAAAATCCACAAAAATGATTTGTATGCCTATAACCTATTACAAAACAAAGCTGTAGAGAATTTTTACCAATTTGGGTGTTATAATAGTAGGAAAAATTTGTAAATTTTAGAATTTTCACCATTTATTTTAGGTCATTAAATTGCAAGGAATTTTTGAGGCCCTAAATGTTGTTGTTGGGTGGAAAAACCCAAGGACAATTATGTGTATTGGTACACATAATGTTTGCATGTGATGAACCTTGCACCTTAACAATGATAAGAAACTAATAATTACAATCCACTTCAAGGGGAAAACCTCCTTTCATAATGAATACAATGTATAATACAAGATTTGATGATCTTAAGACTGTAGAAAATCCTGTAGATTCACAATCTCATGTAATCTACTAAAACAAGAGACAAGAATTTGCTTCTACTCTTTAAAATGGAAGCACATAAATATCGATCAAAACAATAATGGACAAGAGGAATAACATCAATGGCACATAACACAATAAATATCCGGGGAAATCCACAACTCAAAACCCCACTATTTGTATTGCATGAATCAGAAATCCAAGATGAGATTACAATGCTTGTTCTCACAAGAAAAATCCCAGCACTTAGTAAAATCAATCTCCAACTCACAAGAAAACTCTTAGCCAACACTTAGCCAATTCTCCAGCTCTCCAAGTCGATATTTCCTTGCGCAATTCCTATGGCTAATTAGCCCACCTTAAAGGGAAATTAGTGCATCCAAAACTGCGCAATCTCTTCTAAGTTCAGTTCCTGATTGCATGCACCATTTGTACAACTCAGAAAATTATACAACAAATAGTACACTATCCCTACACTCTAGTCTCAACTGGGTCTTTCTTAGAATCGACATGCATGAGTTTCTGATGAGGGAATATTCAGTTAATTGGAGTAGCACTAGTTAATGCATTAGTGCACCAACTAACTATTAACTTACTATTAGTTCCTCAAATGGTTTGGAACTAATTTAACTGGACTACTCAGTAAACTAAGTTAACTAATTACAACTCATACTTAACTCATCCTGGACCCCTATAATATAGGGGGAACATATACATGACTTCAGAAAGACTCCCAACTCGAAATTCCTAAGTTAACTAAGTCAACTCACTCTAGTTAACTATTACAAGTTGTTATGAGAATAGAATTCGATTTTAATTCTCAATTTAATTCAAGGACAAATTAAACTGGAATTTCTGGATTATATTTTTATCATTTCTTGTTGCTATTTTCAACACTCCCTCTCAACAAGAAAGGAATTCAACTCGATCCCGATCCTAAACTGTTGGAATGTTCTGCATGTAACACTTCTCTCTAGTGTTGTTGCTCCAACAACTCCAAAAAAAGAAAAAAGAAAAAGATAATATATATATATATTCCAACCTGAATCAAAATGATGCCTCTGTCATTAGAGTCTTTAACTGCTATTGCCTCTGTTGACTGAAAACTCTACGCTTCTGTTGACTCTGACTTTTTACATTATTGTCAACCCTTCTCTATGCTTCTTCAGTGTCTGACTGCTCTAGCCTCTGCCACTTTGATCTCTGATTGCATCAATCCCACTGATTCCTCCCACTACTATGTACTTTGGGTTCCCGTAGCAAGGTATGATCCATGAGATAAAACCACTCAATGGACCCTACCCAATTTCAACCTCCTTAGGACTATTACTTCACATTGCCCCACCTCACACCTGGAGGTATGGCTGCATGTGATCCCTCTGCCCACCTGTCTTGAAATTCCCCCCTACTGGAGGTCTCTGCATGACTGAGTGCCTCCACTCAGTCTCCTCTTATCTGCTCTAGTTGTGGCTACTCCACAACTTCCTGAAGCTGCTTCAGAGGCTTCTTCTGGGGCTACATGTTGAGAGGTAATTTACTCTCCCTCTCAATCACCAAGTCTCTAACCTTTGCCTTTCTCCTCAAGGCTTTGCATGCATATTTAACCTTAAGAGCATATAGGTTCTTAACCCGTGCACCGATCTGTTTCACCTGTCCCGTGGTGATGTGTCTAAGGAAAACCTTTCCCTTACTAAAAACCATATCATAGCCATGGTCTTCCAATATCGTGACTGAAACACAATTCTTCTTTAGTCCTGGAACATACATCACATTTTTGATCCTGAGAGGGGATCCAGACTCCCTCTTAAAGGTAACCGTACTAATCTCGATAGCTCTATACCTCTCGTCATCTCCAAACTGTATGCTCTACTTTAGGCCTTTCTCCTCAAAATCACTAAAGAGATCTCTATTCCTCATCATATGGAATGAGGCACCACTGTCAAGATACCACACACCTCCCATGGAAGTGTCAACCATGCATGCAATGAGAGTGAAATCAAGTTTAAATTGTGAAGCTAAAGCTTCACCTGCTGCTGCTACTGTCAGCTCCTTCTTGCTTGCCTTCTTCTGTGGGAAATTCTTGGCATAGTGCCCATTCTCATGATAGTGCAAACACTTGATTTTCATCAATTTCATCTTCTTTCCACCCTCCTCACCTTGGGACATCTTTCCCTTGGCCTTATTTTCCTTACTCGCTAAGGCAAAATCCTCTTCCACTTCCTTGGAAGAGGTCCCGTCTCTGGTGTTCCTCCTGATCTCCTCCTGCATCAAATCCAACCATAGTTTTTCCCAATCTGGCAGCTTCTCTCAACCATTGACAGAGTCCTGATAACTATGCCAACTCTTTGGGAGTCCTATAAGAGAAAGACTCATCAGATCACCCTCGAAAACATTGATTCCAACACTTTCAAGTTCATCGCGACAATGAGTGAACTTGGTCAAGTCATTTGGAATTGAGTCGCCCACCTCCATCTTGATTTTTTGAAGGAAAGTCCACATGGAGACTCGACTTTCCATCTTGATTTTTGGGAAGGAAAGTTGGCACTGAAAGATAAACTTCGAAAAATCAAGATGGAGGTGGGCGACTCAATTCCAAATGACTTGACCAAGTTCACTCATTGTCGCGATGAACTTGAAAGTGTTGGAATCAATGTTTTCGAGGGTGATCTGATGAGTCTTTCTCTGATGAGTCTTTCCCTTAGAGTTGACTTTCCTTCCCATGGAGACTCGAGACAATGTGGTCTCGAACTCGCTCAAGGATTATCCACCTTACCCTTGCCACACACTTCTTCCATTAGGCCAGATTCTGATCATCCGATGCTAGTGGCTTAGGAAGGTCCTAATCAATGAATTCCTTCAAGCCATTGTCTTCCAACATGGCCTCCATCCTGTCCTTCTAGGCTATATAATTCGAGCTTCCATCCAAGGCATTCTCGAGCTGCAAACCATAGAACACCATCTATCAATCTTGAAGTATGTATTGCAAATTCGAATTTCACTTGTAACCCTGAACTCAAAACTTCAAAATCTCCTCTAGTATATTGTTATCATCTCCGATACCATGTGGAAAATTTCTACAAAACATGGCTCTGATACCATGTAGAAAATCCTATAGATTCACAAGCTCATGTAATCTACTAAAACAAGAGACAAGAATCTACTTCTACTCTTTACATCGAAAGCACATAAAGATCGAGCAAAATAATAATGGACAAGAGGAAGAACATCGATGGCACATAACATAATAAATATCCTGGGAAAGCCACAACTCAAAACCCCACTATATGTATTGCATTAATCAGAAATCCAAGATGAGATTCCAATGCTTATTCTCACAAGAACAATCCCAACACTCAACAAAATCATTCTCCAACTCACGAGCAAACTCTTGTCCAACAGTTAGCCAATTCTCTAGCTCTCGAAGTGACTCCCTATTTCCTTGCACAATTGCTATGGATGATTAGCCCATCTTAAAGGGAAATCAATGCACCCAAAACTGCGCAATCCCTGCTAGGTTCAGTTCCTGATTGCACGCACCTTCTGTACAACTCAGAAAATTATACAACAAATAGTACACTGTCCCTTCACTCTAGTCTGAACTAGATCTTTCTCAGAATCTACATGCATGAGTTTCTAATAAGGGAATCTTCAGTTAACTGGAGTAACACTAGTTAATGCATTAGTGTAGGTCCAACTGACTATTAGTTCCTCAAACAATTTGGAACTAATTTAACTGGACTTAACTCAGTAAACTGAGTTAACTAATTACAAAATCATACTTAACTCATCTTGGACCTCTATAATATAGGGAGAAAATATACATGGCTTCAGAAAGACTTCCAACTTGAAATTCCTAAGTTAACTAAGTCAACTCACTCTAGTTAACTATTACAAGTTGCTATGAGAACAAAATTCAATTTTAATTCTTAGTTTAATTCAAGGACAAATTAATCCGAAATTTCTAGATTCTATTTTTATCATTTCTTGTTTCTATTTTCAACAAAGACTAGGTATCCTTAGTGTGTGTGTATATATATGTAGGAGAGAAAGGGTACAATTATAATTAAATCGTATGATGAAAGGCTTTAGTCGAAATAATAATATAACAATTGAATGTAGTAACTCAATATCTAGGGCTTAATAAGGGATTTTATGGTTAACATGGGGTTTATATAAGGCTTAACATACCACTCTCGTTCAAACAAGTGTTTTCCTCAAAACTTGACCAATTGCTGGTATTTCTGCATGAGCAATTCATATTCCCACATCACTTCTTCCACAGACAGGTTCTTCAATTTGATGAGGTATTAAATAATTGCTTAATTTCTCAGCTGCTTAATTATTGTTTCCTCAATTCTTTCTAGTGCTAGGATGATTTCCCCTTCTTGATTAATCTTTGGTAAAATAGGTTGGAATGGGATCTTATCACTGATTACCTTATTTAAGCAAGAAACATGGAATACCAGATGTACACGTGAAGATGGAGGCAACTCAAATTTGTGAGCCATACTTATAATCCCATGCAACACCTTATAGGGACCATAATACATCAATGCTAATTTGTTGTCCTTATTTTATTTCTTGAGGGACATCTGTTTATTGTAGTCTCACAAATACCCAATCCCTACTACAAATCCCCGTTCACTATGATGTTAATATACTTGTTATTTCATCCTATTTTGCGATATAACCAAGTTGTCCTTTAATAGTTTGAGAACCTATTATTGGTGACCTATGTGGTATTCCATTGCTTGATCCTTTATATTCCCTTTCAAGGGTGATGTGATGGATGGAGGATTAAATGAGGACATTTTTTATAAAGGATGGAAAGATTTGTTGTACCACCATTCTGCCAAGGGCAACCACTTGAACCATTATTTTTGTTTATTAGATGCAAGACAACATAGATATCCTTTTAAAAAATTATTTCCAATCTCAATTTTTCCATTAAATTGAGGATGGTAAGATGTGCTATGAGCCAATTGAGTACCCAACCAAGAAAATAATTTTGTCCAAAAATATCTAGTGAGAATTGGATCTTTGTCACTTACAATAACCTTCGGTATTCCATGTAGCTCTTTGACTGTTTCTATAAATTCATTTACAATTGTACTTTCTTTAAAAGAATGTGAAAGAGAGAAAAAATGGGCATGCTTTTTCATTTGATCTACCACTACCACAATGAAATTCTTTCTTCATATTTGGGTAAACTTGTAATAAAAGTCCATTGAAACTTCTTCATAATGATGGCTTGGTATGGATAATGGTTGCAAAATCCCTAGGGTCTTGATTGTCTCTACCTTTTGTTGGCATACCACACATTTAGCCACAATTTTTTTAACATATGCTTTAAGACCTCCCAAAAGAAATATTTCTTGATACTGTGGTACGTTTTCAAGAACACTCAATGTCCTCCTGTAGGAGAAGTGTGTAATTCCAAAAGGACATTTTGTTTGAGTTGAAAATTCTTACATAAGTATAAGTGATATTGATACTACAACAAATCATTCTTCCACATAAATCTTTATACTACGTCGGGGTACTTCTTTAGTTGTTTAATGATACTTCATACCTTCTCATCTTGTTTCCATTCTATCCTTGCTTCTTACACCCATTCATATTTTGGAATAAAAATAATACATAGTAAACCCTCTATGTCTTCCTATTTCTTTGAAACTGAATATACCACAATATTTTGTTTTCCCTTTTTGTACATAATTTCAAAGTTATAGCCTAGCATATTTGTAACCCATTTTTGTGACTCATTTAAAGATATTCTTTGTTACAAGAATTACTTCAACCTATCATGATTTATTTTTACTTTGAAGTATCTTCCTATTAGGTATGGACAACATTTCTTATTTCCAAGTAATATGGAATTTTTTTTTTTTCATAGATGGGCCTAAGTTAGTTCTTTCCTTTAAGTTCACTACTTTCAAAGGCAAGGGACATTCTTTCTTGCATAAAAACCACACTAATTCCATGGCTTGAGGCATCACAATCCATTATTAAGTTTTTTGTGAAGTTAGGTGTGGCCAGGATGGGAGTTGTACACATAGCCTCTTTAAGTTTTTCAAAAGCTTTAGTTGCTTCTTTAGTCCAAGAAAATGCATCCTTCTTCAATATTTTTGTTAGAGGTGCTCGTATTTGACCATAATTTTTGACAAAATTTTGGCTATATCCTGTTAATCCTAAGAATCCTTTGAGTTTTTCAAGGTCTTAGGGATTTGCCTTTTCCTCATAGATCTTATTTTCTTAGGGTCCAATTTGATACATTCACGAGATACAATATGACAAAAATATTCCACTTCTTGAACCCTAAAGGAACAATTGGAAGGCCTTGCATATATTTGTTGATCTTTCAATAGTGTTAAGATCTCCTCAAAATGTTTTACATGCTTTTCCAAAGATTTGTGTCAGATTAGTTTGTCACCAAAAAATAGTAACACATATTTCCTAAGGGTTTGAAAGTAGAATTATTTATGCCTTGAAATGTTGAAGGTGCATTTGAAAGTCCAAATGGCATAACATAATACTTATAATGACCTTCATGTGTTCTAAAGGCTATTTTGGGAATGTCTTCTTACATAATTCTAATTTGATGATGGTTGGAATGGAGATCCAACTTAGTAAAGGAAATTGTACAATGCAATTCATTTAATAATTAATCAATGATAGGAATATGAAACTTATCTTTGATTGTCATTTTGTTGAGTTTTCTGTAATTTGGACACACATAACATGAACCATTCTTTTTTATAACCATCACCATTGGAGGAGAGAACTTTGTCTAGGTTGAATGATGCTATCCTCTAAACTTTCTTGAACCATAAGCTCAATCTAACTCTTCCATGTATATGAATACTTGTAAGTCCTAATGTTAAGTGGTACACTTATAGGTTACAAATGAATAGCATGGTCATGATCTCAAGTAGGTGGAAGACCCTTAGGCATCTCTTCAAATACCTTGGAATTATTGTTGATAAATTTTTGGAGATTCACTATAGCAGAGGATATAGATTTTTGAACATCTAATGAACACAATTGTGCAAGTACACCATAATGTCTCCTTTTTAGAGATTTTTTTCATGCTATTAGAGCTTATCACTTTATATGGTATCGAAGGGATACCTCTAATCTCAATTTCCTTTCCTTCTAACAAAAATCTCATGAATAGATCTTGAAAATTTGGGTTACTATTCCTAGTGATTGTAACCACAGGACCCATAATACAACATTAGCACCACCCATTTGGATTGTAATCATAGGACTATCTGATAAATACTCCCCCATATTCATCTTAACAATATGGAATTTCCCTAAACAATTTATGGTATCCCCATATGCAATAATTACTTGAAATTATAGTGTTGGATATACAAAATAGCTTATAGGTTTATCCAATTTGTAATTTATGAAGTTATGGTACTACCTGAATTAATCAACATTGTTACCTTTTTATTTTTGATATATCTTTCTATCTTGAGGGTTTGTAGATTACTAATGCCATCTAATTCATGATAATATATTATTGGAGTAGTCTCTTGTAGTTCTAGATATTATGATGGTTCTAATTCTTGATCTTCTTGATCTTCACATTCTATGTAGAATAATTTCTTTTCATTGAATTTATCCCTCTTAATATTTGTTGTCACAATTTAAACCTGATCCCTTTTTTCTTCTTTCATCCATTTTCTAACGTTTCATCATTATCAATTTATTAGAGGGATAATTCTTTTCTCTATAGTTATTAGTGACCAATTTTCTAGTAGCCATACTTTACTTTTAACTTGCCTTGCTAGGATTAAATCATGCGTTAGGGATTTATGTTCAAAGAGGCACATCTCATGTTGAATGCTTTCCATTAGAACTACCACAAATAGGTCTAACAAATTATCCTTTGAAATATTCTTTACCCTAAGATTCAAATTTTAGAATTGTTTAATGTGTCCTATAATTGGATCTTTTTTTTCAAAGATTTACCAATCGAATAAAGAATGTATTCCTCTTAATATCCCCATAATGTGATATCAATTCCTCCATAAAAATGGACCAAGATACAATAGAACCCTTTTTATTTTAACTAATTCTTTGATACCATAAAAAATGATCTTGTTTTAAATACATGGATACGATATTTACCTTTTGTAAGGCTATCACTTGGTGTATATCAAAATATTTCTTCATCTAGAATATCATTGTTATAGGATTGTTACCCTCAAACTTCCTCTTACTGATATTTGGAATGTAGTAATTCCTTGGTGCGGACTTAAAGCCCTAATGATGTGGACCTTGCATTGAAAAGTTATAATTATGGTTCCAAGTTTTAATATTTGTGCTATCCAACTGTGATAAAATATTCCCCATATGTGATTGAGTCTCAAAATCATGCTTCTCTTTATGTTCACGTTTTCCTTGGATCTTCATATCCCTTTTAGGAATATGCTTTAATAGAATGGCTTGTAATTTTTTTATTTCATCCTTATTTTTAGTCATGGAGTTTTGTATTTCTTTTTTAATGGATACTTGTATATCTTCCTTGACATTTTTCATTTCTTCCTTGTTTTCCTTCATCCTTTGCTCCGTTTTTGACAACTAACCTTCCAACTTGGATACCCATTTTTGGAAATTTTCTACTTCTTCATGAGTCACGGATGATATTTATGGAGGTTTAAGTGGTGAACTATATTTTGAAGAACCTGTAGGAGCCATATAAGTAGATAACAATGCTCCTATTTTTCCTCTTACTCACAAGCAAAAATAGATCTTTGAATCAAAATTTATGCCAACTATAAGTTATATACCTTTCAAAACCATAATTTATAGACTATTTGGATGTCTAGGCTTTGTCCTGATATATATTTGAATTTTGATCCCTTTTGAATATGAAATTTTGGCCTACCATAATTTGATATGACTTTCCTACGATTCTATAGGTTTGACCAAAATTTGATGTGTCAAGTTAAAGTTATGGTAACTTTGCCAAAACTTGTTAATTTTTTGGCCTCTTCCCAAGAGAAAACTTGTATAGGGTGCCACATGTCCAAGTATTCAAATCTGATTCTAAATTTTTTTACCTAAGACACTCCAATGTGTCTCCTAATATATTTGAAATTTTACAGTGTTAAGTGTCCCAAAAAAAGTTATAGAAAAAATTCTATGATCATTCATTTGAAATTGATATTAGGACCATTCACAAACCCTAGATTCCATAGGGTATATCTATGCAATTACAATGACCTGAAAAGTAAAATTTCTACCATATGTACCTTGAGATGTTTTCACAATATGCTCAATATTTCATGATCCAAATATTTCCACAAAAAGAATTATAGGAAAAATTCCAAGATCAATTATTTGAAACTAATTTCAAGACCATTCACAAACCTTAAATTCCATAGGGTATACCTTTGAAAGTATAGTGAATTAGAATCCAAAATTTTTAACAAACATAACTTGAGATGTATTCTAAATCTACTCAAAATTTCACAGTTTGAAATTTCCCTGTAAAACTTTATAACTAAAATTTTGAGATTAGTCATTTGAAGCATGAAAACCATAATATCATAGTTTAAATGAAATATCTTGGAGAGAGATTTCCAATGAGATAATATACTTACAAAATAGAGCATGTATGAGAGAGTTATGATTAAAATAATAAAAGTGAAAAATTAAGGACTTTTACTTCTAGAAGCCGAAACTCTTTAATCAAGGTTCAAATTGGGACACATAAGCAGTGAGTAGAAAACTCTTGGATAATAGAACACAACCACACATATAGATTTGAAACATGGATATATTAAGTCTCAAAATTAGTAGAAAAGTGTTATAGTAGAATAAGTGGAAATTGTGCAAACTTCAACAATCCATAACTTTCAACCTAAAGATCATAATTGGTTAAGTGAGAAATTAACAAAAATATTTTGAGGAAAAAAATACATGCATTAACCCAAAAGTTTGATTTGGGTAGCACATTTTCTTAAAAGATCAAGAGGACTCTAGTGGTCTACATGAGTAGGTTCAACATTAGGATCAAGAGTATGGATGAAGCTTAGAGGTCCTACAACTATGAAGTGGTAAGAAGTATGAATGTTAGTATAGGTAATGCTAAGATAGAGTCAAATGGACATGGAAGGAGTGGGTCGGAGAATAGAGACTTAGAGGAGACCATGTGGAGAATGAAATTGGAGGTGCTTCATTATAAGTCTAATAATGAAATATTTATTAAGGAACAACACCAAATTAATATTGAAATTATATAAGCTCAAATAATTTACAAAGGTATATGGATAAGATATTTGATTCAAGGTAGGAAAAGGAACATAATTCTCAAGTTAATAGGGATTTTGTCAAAAGTTCAAGGCATTCTAAGAGTGTTAGTAGGCATCAACAATACTCATCAATACATTCAAACAAGAGGGATTATGTTTCCTCAAAATATAGGAGTAGTCCAAGCATATCTTGAGTTAAATAAAGAAGGAGGAGATCTGAATTGGATAACTTGCAAGGAGAGCTTAAGAAGATTTATCCTCCCACCTTTGACGGTGAGCATAAGAAGGGTGATGAAGATGAAGCTTGGTTGCTGGAGATAAGGAAGTATCTCCAGTTTTACAATTCTCATCCAACTTGGAGGCCCGAATTTCAATTTATCACTTGAAGGGAAAAATAAACATCTGGTGGGAGTAACTTAAGGAAGTTAAACATTTGGACGAGAATAAGATCTCATGGAGGTAGTTCAAGAGGTGTTTATAGAAGAAATATTTGTCGAAACATTACTATGAAAAGAAAATGCAGAATTTCTTTGGAATTAAGCTAGGGAGCATGAAAATGGAGTATGAAAGGAAATATATTGAATTACTAAGGTATGTTGGTTTTATTAAGGAAGAAAAGATCAAAATATAAACATTTTTAAGCGAGTTATCACCATTTTATAGTGAAAGAGTTAAATTTGATGAGCCCAAGACTTTGGATGAAGCTATGAGGAAGGAAGAGTACCTTTATGAATAGAATACAAATAAGCCAACTTTCTAGAAATTTTGGGATGACAAGAAGAGTGCTAAAGTGGAGAAAAGAATAAGGGATATAAAACTTCATTTTTCAGAAGTAGTTCTCAAGAAAATCAATATAAATAACTAGGATAAAGTGATTCATGGAGAGATAATTCCTTGGGAAAATTACCAATATTTCAGCCCATCAGGTGTTGGGATTGTGAGGGATAACACATGTATATAGACTTTCCTCACAAAGGAGACAAAGTGAATACTATACACCATCTTCAAGGAGTTAATACAATGGAAGACATAGGCATAAGCATTCCAAAAATCTACATTAGAAAACCAATAGGCTGATCACTAGGCTCACATGATTTAAGTTCAAGGTAAGATAAATAATCAACCCATTGCAATTTTAATTGATTATGGAGCTAGCCATAGTTATATTGATCCTAAAATTGTTGAAATATTTCATTTGAAGAAAACCAAGCATGGAAGAAATTGGTTGGTTCAACTAGATACAAGGTCTAAGAGAAGGATAGCTAAATTACTTAAGGAATTTCAAATTCACATGAATGGTTTGAGTACAATTACAGATTCAAACATTATAACTTGGGGTCATATACTTTCCTAATTGTTATGGATTGGTTGGACAAGAACCATGCTATCATAGACTACTATAAGAAAGAATTTACTTTCTTTGATAAAGAAGGGAAACAAAGGCAGGTGCAATGGATTCCAAGGTTACTTTCTATAAGGGGAAATATCGACCATGGAACTGAAGAAGAATTTTAGAAAAGGGTTCCAAATTTATGCATCTCACATAGAAGAGGTAGCCAAGGATAATGTATCAAGCATTGAAGAACATCTAGTACTTAAAGAATTTGAAGATGTATTTTCTAAAATTCCAGATTTACCACCTAAAAGGAATATTGAATTTTCCATAGATTTGGAACTAGGAGCTACCCCATTGTCCAAGAAACCATACTCGATGAGCACACCAAATATTAAGGAATTGCAATTACAGTTGGAAGAAATTTTGAAGAATTGATAGATACATCGAAGTGTGTCACCATGGGGTGCCCAATACATTTTGGTAATAATAAAGATGGTACACTGAGGTTATGCATATACTTAAGGTAGTTAAACAAAGTGACAATGAAGAATAAACATCCTTTTCCAAGGATCAACGACTTGTTGGACCAACCGAGATGAGCTAAAGTGTTCTCCAAGATTGACCTAAGGTCAGGGTACCATTAAGTGATAATTAAGGAAAAGGACATCAACATGATAACATTTAGAACTCAATATGGACATTATGAGTTTGTGGTGGCACCATTTGGGCTATCCAATGCACTAGGTGTATTTATGTGCCTCAAGAATGAGACATTTTGGAATTCCTTGGACAAGTTTGTCATTGCCTTTTTGGATGACATCCTTGTGTATTAAAAATTTGAGGAAGAACGTGAGTAGCACTTGAGGATGATGTTGAAAATGTTGAAAAGATATCAACTTTATGCTAAGTTGAGAAAATGCTCATTTTATTAAAATTAGATTAATTATTTGGGCCATTTCAGGCAGAAGAAAGGGTGTCAATGGACCAACAGAAAATCAAAGCTATCAGAAAATGGGAAGCACCTAAAAACATGATAAAAATTATATCCTTCATGGGATTGGCGGGCTACCATAGGAAATTTACTGAGGGATTCTAAAAAATAGCACATCTTATCACTTCTTTTGAAAATAAGGGTGTTAAATTTGAGTGGCCTCATAAATGTGAAGAGGCATTTCAAAATTTGAAAATATTATTAAAAAATGCACCAATTTTAAGGATAACGGATCCAAATGAATATTTTATTGTGTGCACCGATGCATGAAAGGAAGGGCTTGGATGAGTCCAAATGAAAAATGGGCATGTAAGATGTTATGAATCAAGGAAGCGAAAGGAGCATGAGAGGAATTAAGCCACTCATGGTTTGGGTTTGATAACCATCATTCATGTTTTAAAAATGTGGAGGCATTATCTTATGGGAAAAATACTTAAATTGAGAACAAACCACGATGATTAAATGAAATTTGTTTGGACAACCAACTTTGAATGCTAGATAAATTAGATGGCTACCTTTTTTGTTGACTATGGTTTTGAAATAAAGCACATAAAAGACAGGGAAAATAAGGGGGTTGATAAGCTCAGTAGAAGGGCATATACAGTTGAACTACAAACTTCTTTATACCATGAGAGCTTTGGTCTGGTTAGGGCGGTGAATCCTAACCGTCCCGACCCTCTAGCTTGCCTTCTGTCCACTTGCAATTACTTGAGCTCTCTTCTTCTTTGGGTGTTTTCATGCGGCCTATTGGTGGGTGTTGTGTTTGGGTCTTTGCTGCAGTCTTCTGTGTAATGCAACCATATGTTTTTGTTGGGGTCCGCATTTTTTTGTTCGTTGCCACCATAGTTTTTTGGTGGGGAATTTTTGCATGGATTCGTCATCGCCCTATTCCAGCCACTGCTACCTATGTTCTGCAGTCGGTTTCATATGTTGCCTACTTGGACGTGATCATGGTTTTGCCGAGCAGTGCTACACTATTGGGTTGTCCAGGTAGCCTGTGTCCAATTTACTGGATTTGATGTTAGCAACCATCATCGTTGATGTGTATTTTGCAGCTCACCTTTGCGTTTTAGGCTGAATTTTGGGCTTTTGATGTACTTTTTGGGCTTTTTTGGCCCTTTATAGTTATGCACCCATTGGGGTTTTTCTGACGGCCTATTTGCCTTATTTTTTTGTTGTTTTCTCAATTCCTTGGCTTAGGGTTTGCAAGCACTAGGTAATTTGTTTCTATAATGTGTGATGAGGCTTGTTAGAGCCTCTCCAGGCACATCCTTGCTAGGTAGAGTATCTTCCAACAATATTTATGTAATGAGGTCAGAGAATCTCCAAGCAGAAAGAATTAGGTTCAATGGCACGTAGGTTTTCCGTGGGTTGTTTATGGAGAGTTGTGATGGGGTTTATTGACCTACATTGTAAAGATTCACTTCTTTTTGTTTGGGCTTCAATTGGTGCTCCCTTCGGGGTTCTTTGGCGCGCCTATGTGCCCTATTTCTTTAACTGAGATAGTTATACTATCTTGGTAATAGTCAAATAGATGAAAATGTGATTTTGGTATATCTGGATATACATAACTAGTTTTATATATTTCAATACAAATACTAGTCGGTTTTTTCTTTATGAAAAAAAAGAACAAGGGCACATACAATTCATGCTACAACCATATGCATATGTAAATCTATAAAAATTAAAATTTTAAAGGTTGAAAATTCAGATAAAAAATACATGAAAATAAGAAATGAGCTACAACAAGGTAATGTACAACCAAAGTCTAGGAATTATGAGCTAAAATAGGATATAATGCTCATGTACAAGGGAATTTTCTATGTGCTAAATTCTCAGCGGTTGAAAAGTATATTGTTGAGTGAAATGCATAAGGTACCTTATACTAGACACCCAGGGTGGAAAACAAATTTCAACTATAAAAATTGATATTTTGTCTAGGTATGAAAAAGAAGTAGCTAATTACATAACCATGTGTTTGCTATGCCAAATGGTGAAGGCTTAACATTGACATCCAATTGGATTGCTAAAACCAATATACATTCTTGAGTGGAAATGAGATTGTGTCTATTGATTTTATCACAAATTTTCCTAGGATTGTAAGGTAGCATGACTCCATCATGGTAGTGGTGGATAAGCTCACTAAGGCTTCTCATTTTGTTCCAGTGATCTCAACACACATGGTTGCAAATATTTTTGAAATATACATGAGCGAAATTGTTAGGCTACATGGTGTGCCTAAGGCAATTATTTAAGGCAAAGGTCCCAATTTTACATCAAATTTTTGGTAAAGTTTATTCAAGGTATTTGGAACCAATTTGAAATTTAGTATAACATATCAGTTAGAGTCAAATTGGGAAACATACAACTTCAAAATTAGGGTATAATTCATCATTATAATTCTATTTTCGGATCCTTCATAGGCTCTTTTGGGGTTAGCAATTGTTAAAAGTGAACAAAAAGATCTCAAAAATCATACAATTAAAGGTGACATGGTTGAATTGGAGAAAGAAAGTAAGCATAAATTTGAGAATAATAAGTTGATGTTTTAGAAATTGGGCCGAGTTGCACTTCAAGCTAAAAAAATTTGGATTAGGATATCAAAATATGATTTTGACTTCTTTAATATTCCTAAATACTTCAAAATTATTCCATTTGTGAACATAAGGTTTCTTGATGATGATTTGCAAAGTTACGCTATTGACATTGATAAGTTGGATGAAGTACTTGAACTTGAGGATTATCATGAGGATTGGACATATAAGAATGATGATGATGAAAATGATGATTTTAAGTTGTATAAGTTGTATGAAGTCCTTGAATGGTGCCAACATTGTCATCAATTTGGCCATACAAAGTTGCATTGTTTTGATCTTACCCAATGCAGTTTATGTGGAAAGAAAAATCAACTTTCAAAAATGTGTTGAAGGTGATTAAAGGCCAAGGGAAACAATTTCATTTTGCATTGTCACATACTTTGTGCTAGACTTTAGAATCCAGGTTACTTGAGTAGTCTTATTGTAAAGTTCATACACAAGTACAACCATGTTTATTGGGGAATATATATATCTACGGTAGATTAAAATGAATTTTTTGATTTAGGAATTGATGACTTTAGGGCATGATCAAGGCCCATTTGATGTATTCTTTTGAGTTAAAGATCAAGTCCTAAAACTCCTCTCAAATATATTTTGGTTATCCTTTTCCACTTTCAAAATGAGTTCATTGATGTTGTTGATTTATAGATCCTAGGATTCACCATCTTTTAATTAATGAGGCGGGGGAAGAATGGGGGGGGGGGGTATATTAGTGATAATTGTCAAAATTCAAGTTTTGATGTCCACTAAGTGATTTTGAGGATTGCTAGTTCTTCAAAATTTTGGACCGAGGATTTTATGATTATCAAACTTCAAGTTTTGAAGTATACAAAATGATTTTGAGGATCGTGATTTGTACGAAATGATGGATTGATGATATTTTATTTTGATTTGTTGGGGATTCTAATGTTTGGAATATCATTTAGGATAGAATGATGGATTGACAATGGATTGTATTTGATGATGTTGACATAAATCACTCATTGAGAATTTTGGATTGGTTTGTTTGACCTCCAAAAGATATTCACTAAGACAATTGAAGACTTGATGTTTTTTAAAGGATTTTAAAATGTTTGATGATATTTTGATGGAGTTTTAGGATATTGATATGGATGGATGTTTTGTCAAATTTCTAATTTGAGGATATATTAACTTGTATATTTTTGACTTGCATGATTATTTGATATGTTTGATCAAACTTTTGGTTTTTAGGTTTGGAGAATTACGAACAGTTCATCTAGTTTACCTCTTAGTGTATTTTGGCTTGATTATGATTCAACCATTGTTAAATTACTCATATTCTCTCATATAATTTTTTTATAGGATGTAATATTGGGATTTTGATTGACACTTTTTTCTACTGACTAGATTATTGATAATTTTTTATGTGTCATTTTCTTTGAGCAATTTTGTGAATACATTTATTCACTTGATAATGTTTGGTCTTTACGCAATGATATTTTGATCTTGAAATTGAAAAATGAATATTCTTCATTTTTTCTTATGACATTGTATTGTTGAACATTTTTCAAGGTTTGTGATGTGTTATAATTGTATCCAATTCACTTCTCATTAGGTTTTGCTCTTACTAATTTTTGGTTTTTATTGGTGGCATTTAGAGGTTATCTAACTCATTTGATGCACAATGAGATTTCTAGATTTAGTATTTGGAATCCACTCTTGGCATATTTTTGGTGTATCTTCATTGACAGTCATGTGATTTTAGACCATGAACTATTAAGTTGAATACTTAGATATGTTATCAAAAGTTACACTAGTATTTGTTGCTTAACGAGTACAACTATCTAAAATTATCTTTAAAGGGGCAGCTTGTAAGTAATTTTCCTCCTAATCCTGATACCTAAGATGACCTTATGTTGATCTTGGTATATACTTATTATGCTAGGTAACATATGTTTAGTTATGTTGACCATTAAAGGTAGTTATTAAAGGATTGTATTATATATTGTATTCAACATGTGCAAATTAATTTGAATAATGAATTCGATTTTGTGAATTTACACTAATTATTGGTCTTCTTGTTCTTCATAATGTATTTCAACAATTACAAGATAGTATGGAACAATCGCAAGATCACATGGAATAGAACATGGAACAATTACATAAATCCATGAAAGGCATGCTCATACATACCTCATATAGGATTCTCCCTAAAAAAGATAAGGCGACTCTAGGAATTCATGAAAATAAAGATACAACAATTTAGGTTAAGAAAAATTCCACGAATAATTATATGCCAAAAGGATTTAACTCTAATATCGGAGCTAATAATGGATGGGTTCTTAATGGTATCCACTTTACAAAGGTTGAATTAAGAAAGTTTGATGGAACATGTGTCTTTGCATGGGTGAACCAAATAGAGAAATGCTCTTACTTGCATAAGATTATGGATTATAATGAAATATTTTTCTAGGAACTTGTATTTTTAGACAAAACCATACCAATGGTATAAATGGGAAGTTAAAAGGAACCCCCATTCTTATCATTATACCTAGATTTTATTTACAAAGGACTTAGAAGCACAACATGGAAAAATTTTGGAACAAAAATACTTCAATCATATAGCAAGCATCAGACACTTAGGTTCTCTTGAGGACTATAATTCAAAATTTTAGGTATTTCCCACAAGAGAAAATAACATAAGTGATGGAAATATATTGGAAGACTATATGGGTGGATTAAAATAAAACGTTAAAAATAAGCTTAAAAAAAAAAACATCCATAGAATCTTAAAGAAGTTATGCAATTTTGTCATCATGTTCAAGCCAATAATATGGCTACTTGTAAGTCTACCCTTGGAACATATATAGGAACTAGAGATATATTTGTTCTTCATAGGGAAACCACCAACCAACCCACCCAAATATTACAAAAGGAAATGGATGAAAGAGAAGAATAAAGGACTATTTGTTCCTCATAGAGAAACCACTCATCAACTCACACAAATATTATAGAAGGAAATGGATGAAAGATAGGAAATTGGGAATATGCTTTCATCAATGTAATAACAAATCAGTCAAAGGGGCATAAATTTCAAGAAAACAAATCACATTGGAAAATAATGACGTGGAAATAAAGAGACCATCACAAATGAGTGAGGGAGAAATTGTGATCCCAAATAAATAAGGAGAGGATGTGGATTTTTTAAATAAAATACATTAAGATACCAAATGTGAAATATCAGTTCATGCATTTGTATCAACATCTCAAACTGTCAATATCGTAGGATACATCACAAAGAAAAATTTCATGGTAATTCTTGATTCAATTGTTTTGGGAATTTAATAAAAAATATTCAAGTGTTGGTTGTTAATGGGGGAATTATTTATTGTGGACGAAATGCCATACCATCAAACTTAGAATGGGAGATTATAACATATAGATCCCCACATATGCCATTCCTATTGGAGGAGTGGATGCGGTTCTATGGATTAAATTGTTAAGATCCTTGGTTACAATTTTCCATACTATAATGATTTATTCATGAGATTCAAAGTAGAAGGAATTGAATATGAATTAAAAGGGTTAAAATCCCTAACCTCTTAGATGATCATATCACATAGAATGAAAAAGATTCTAAAAAATGGTTGTAGTGGATTATTGTTAGGATTTATTTATGGAAGTAAAGAAAGAAGATGAATATATTCCGCTAGAATTAAAATGTACCTTAAGAGAGCATCATATGGTCTTCCAAGAAATTCCTAAAAGGTATAATTCCATCTAGAGATAATGAACATCAGATTGAAATGATATTTGGAAGTACACCTCCCAATAAAATAACTTATAGATTTCCACATTGACGAAATTGTGAGATTGAGAAAATAGTACAATACATGTTGGATGAATGTATTATTTGACCAAGCAAGAGTTCCTTTTCCATCCCTAGTATTGATAGTGAGAAGAAAGGACAACTCGTGGAGAATGTGTCTTGATTACAAAGATATAAACATGATAACCATGAACGATAAATTCCCCATTCCAATATTGATGAGCTATTAGATGAGCTTCATGGGTTGGCTTACTTAATAAATTTAGATCCTAAATAATGCGACCATCAAATCAAATTGATGGAATAGGTCATTCCCAAAAAATATTTTAGAATTATGATGATCACTATGAGTTTTAGGTCATGCTTTTTGGGCTATATAATGTTCCTTATACTTTTCAAATATTTATTAACAAAACCTCATCTTAGAAAGTTTCTGTTGGTTTTCTTTGATGATATAATTATATATAGCAAATAATGGGAAGAACACACTAAGAATATGGATAATGTCTTAAAAATACTTGATAACAACCAATTTCATATAAAAAAGGTCCAAATTTTCATTTAGGAAACAAGAAGCATAGTACTAGGGTCATATTGTTTCATAGGAAGGGTACAAGGTTGACCCTCAAAAGATTTAAGTTATCACAAAATATCTCATTCCTAAGAAAATCAAGGGTCTTAGATTATTTTTGGTTCTTAAAGGATATTAAACAAAATTGTTAAGCTTATGCACACATTGTAGACTCAATGACATCACTCTTGAAGAAAAGTCATTTTTATGCAAGGACGAGACCACCTTAGCATTCTCACACTTAAAGGCTGTCTGTCTAAACTAGCATTAGAAACACTTGATTTTTTAAAATATTCATACTCAAGTGTGATGCATTAGGACAAGGAATTGGAATAATATTGATGCAAGAAGGTATACTGCTAGCTTTCAAAAGCAAACAACTTAAGGGAAATGATTTGGTAAAAAATAAATGACAACTATTTACATGCAATCATGAAACTACGATAATATCTCATTGCAAGACATTTTAAATTTAACATAGACATGACATCCTAAAGAAGATTTTGGAACAAAGGTTGTCATGAAAAGGGCAATGAACATGGATATCTAAAATGTAGGGATTTTATTTTGAAATGATATACAAAAAGGGGATGGATAATGTGGCAGCATATGCCTTATCCAAAATAGAAAAAGCATCTAGTTTATATTCCATTACATCTTACATTATTGTGTGGTTGGAAGAATATCATAATGAATCACAAGAACATAATATTACTAGATAAAAAATATAATTTCTAAAATAAGTGAATAACTCTATGGAACATTAGGATTGGAAGAGAGATAATTTTTTTTCTACAAGGATATAATATTTGTAACCTCTTAATTGAAGTTGAAACAAAAAATTGAGGAAGTCTCATAACTTTCCTATGATGATACATTTGAGGTTCCTTAAAACATATTAAAGGATCAAAAAAGATATCTTTGGGGGAGGAATGATGAAAGATGTTCAAAAAATTGTAAAATAATGCGAGGTATGCCAAAATAAAAGGAGAGACTATCAAGATTTTGGTTTAACTTCAACCCTTAAACAAACCTAATCAAAGATGGGAAAATATATCAATGAACTTCATTAATATTTCACCAAAATCAAAAGGTAAGGATGCCACTTTTATGGTTGTGGATAAAGTAAAAAAATATACATATTTTTGTGGAATTCAAAACATGTGTACTGCAAGCCATATCATAGAATTTTTCATGAATGAAATTCACATGCTTCATGGATTTCCCAAGTAATAGAAAATGATAGAAATAAAAAATTCGTAAACGATTTTTGGAGGGATTTATGGAAGATAATCGGAACAAAATTAGCCATGAGTTCAACATAACATCCACAAATAGATGGTCACACAAAAATGTGAACACATGTTTAGAGGGTTATCTTTGTTGCTATTATTAAGGTAAACAATCTTAGTGGATCAATCGAGATACTTTAGTAGAATGGTGCTATAATATGACTTGTAAAATGGATACCAAGATCTCCCCATTTCAATCTCATTATGTATATCTGACTCCTAGCATTTTGTAGGACCATTTTAAAATACAAGCTATCAACTCACATATTGAGAAAACAAAAAAACTTCCAAATAATTAAAGAAAATATTTGAATGGATCATATTAGGATAAAGAAATAATCATATCAATATCAAAGTGAGATACAATTTGAGGTGTGGGATTGGGTATACTTAAGAATCCAAGCACATATTTTTTTAAGGACTCTACTCTCAATCAACAGATGTTAATGTTAGTTAAAAATGGTATGTTTTATGCTTAGCACAATTACTTCAATGATCCTTTAGCATCCTAATGAAAATTTCCAATTTAGATTTCCAATAGAAATCACATTAAACATATTGACAGTAACTATAGATAGAACATGAATAAGAAAGTGTAGAAGACAAGCCAAGATAAGAGAACACCAGATTTGGCGGATGCTAGGGAAAACCCCCAATGTGGGCAAAACCCTTTGATAAATTCTTCTTATTATTATATAAAATGTTCAATAGAGAGAGAGAGAGAGTACAAAAATTCAAAGTAGACTTTCTAAATCAAAGTCAAAACAACCCTGTCAAATCTACAATCAACTATAGTCAAAATCAACCCTAACCAGAAAGTCAAATATGGTCAACGCAAGAGTCAAACTTGCCTCCTTGAGCTCGGTCAACCTTAGTCAAACTCGACCTTCCTTGTTGGTCAAATTCAACTCAAAACAGTCCTTCAAAGTCCTATCAAATTTGGTCAAAAGAGAGAGAAAGTCTGCTGTAATTTTATGCTGTCAAAGTTGTAGTCAATCCTGAAGAATGCTGGTCAAAGTGCCAAAATTTTCTCAATTTCTGTTCCCAACAACTCGACCTTCCAAGATTGAACTTATGACCCAAAAATCATAGTCTAGATTGGTCAATGCACCCCTGGTCAATGTTGGTCAAACCTGCAATAAAATTTTGAAATTTTGGCCTATAATTCGTCCTCCTTCTTGCCACACATGTGAGAGAAAATAACTACCCAATAGATGTACGACCCAATAATATGAGGAGAGAGAACAATGTGTGAATTATGATGATGCCAAATGAGGTGAGAGGTCACTTGTATTTATACAAGTTGTTGAGGGTGAAGTGACATGTCTCTTGGGCTTCATGAGCCTATATGATGATGTAGTCGACTTGAACAAATTGCATGGGTGGGCATAAATTCAAAAACACACTTTTTCTTGTCCAAATTAGATGATATTTAGATCAATTTTGGTCCTCTCGAAAAGAGGAATTCAATGCAATCATCATCTCCATCAAATAAGCTGTATAAAGTGGAATTTGGCCCTAGTTTCCATTTTTAATACTCCCTCTCAACTAGGTAGAATTTTACCTGCCAATCCATCCATCATCATCGATCATCATGTCATATTGTCATCATGTACCATATCTGTATCTGATTTCATCTCTTCTCTGTTGAGCACTGTTGCACCTCAGAATTACTCTCTCTTTGACAACTTTTCTCACTTCTTTCTCTTGTTTTTCCATGAAAGACAGATCCCCATCAATGATAAATGATAGATTTTGTCTCAAGGAAGACATTAAATGATTGAGATGTTATGCTTTTGTGTTTTTTTTATTTGAAATAAGTTTTTGAAAATTAGCTACGGAACGTAGCCCATTATGCAGCTAACCGTGTGTTCCGTAGCTACTTCCATGTTGAACAGGTTACAGGTGTCAAACGAGGAAACTGGCCACATGGGCATCTCTGGAATGGTCACGACATGGATCCTATCCCAGTAAGCCGATCCAAATCGACAAAAAAGCCAGCTCAAGACCACAGCCAAAGGTGGAGTCAAACGAAGAAACCCTGGAGCAATAGGACTTTGTGTCCACTCTTCATGGCTAATTAATAAATCCGACAGTTTTGTTGTAGCATTAACTCGAACCAACCATCGGTGATAACAGTTTCATGCAACCATCTTGCTGACTTAAAGTCACCTGTAGCTGATCAACCGTTTACGCAGATCTGTTGTAATACGTGGAGACGACCTGTAGCTAAATTCTTTCAAAGACAATTAGGAATGTTTTCTTTAAATATCAGTTGTACAAAACTGAGAAGGAGTTCAAATTTTTACATGTATTAAGCTGAGACTTATAGCTCTGTAATTTTGGAACTTATTTTCCTGTTAATAATATGATGCCGTGTTTGACCAAGTGATCATTTGAAAGTCTTCAGCTAGTTAGTAGCTCAACTCAGTCAGTTGTAGAGGGCCCCTGCACTAAAGGAGGTTTTTCTTTTGTTATTTTGTTTACTGTTCAGTTTAGCTTCACTATTTACTTTTAGCAGTGTTTGTAGTTTAGGTTGATTTCCTGTAGTTTGTTTTCTTTTAATTCTGTTCAGTAGCATAATGTTAGAATTCGATGGTGCAGTCTTGTTTCTCCTATCTATTTCATAAATGAAACTTGTTTTGTTTTAACAGGGTAAGGTGGAAAAGTAACAAGGATGCATTGTTGATTAGTTTACTTACTGTTTGTTTCCTTTGTTATTTATTTCCTAGTTCAGATTGCTAATGCACTCTGTGGATAAATGTTTTTGGTCACCATTTCAAGCTGATATCCATCCTAAACTAAATGGTTAAACATTCATTTCACACAAGGATTGTAATCAATTAGTTACTCTCTACATATTTGATTTAGTTCTTTAAAACTATAAAGTATAGTAAGTTGCTTGTTTGCCATCAAAAGAAAGTTATCTTTCAAAATTGGAGGCTTGGACAACTAAAAGTGCTTTAGTCAGTGTCATTCTCTGTAATTATTTCAATTTTCCTTACAAATCCACCTCTTAATTTTTGACTTAGGATTAAATGACAAGATAAGATAGATGCTCTGTTTTTGCTTCCTTTAACTTAGATTTTGATTAGTTCACCTTTAGGAAATTTAGACTCAGTTTCTCATAATTCAGACTGTACATCATTAGGAATCAAGGAAACCCCCAAAACAAAATAATATAAAAATACAAAACAACAAAGTAAGAAGGGTTAACTAGCACATACAGTGCACTACACTTCATCAGCTTATGAGCCTCGGTTGATAATTTATGCAAAGAAATTTAGGAAACTAAATTGACTAAACAAGCACTGATATGAATAATGAAGAATAATGGATTGAAAGTGAGTCACAAGACCTTACCATTCTACACTGAAAAAAGTCAGTGTAGAGGTAGAACCTCAATTAGACATGATCCCATATCAAGTTGTTGAACACCATGTATCCTAGACATAAGGAGTAGGATAGTACACGATGTGTCCAGCGGTAATGCTATGGTCGCTATCTACTTTTCCCAACTCCTTGGCTAGATTAGAGGTACTTCCCATGAGTCTCAAACTACATGGGTATGATGTATGTTGGGGCATCAATAGGAGAAGGAGAACCAATCGGCCTACTCATATGCCATAGGAGAAGTTGAACCACTCATTCTATGCAAATGCCAATCATAGGGGAAGGTGAACCACTCACCCTACACACGTGTAATGAATCATAAGGGAAGGTGAACCACTCACCTTACACACATATCAACCATCATGAGGTATCATAGGGGAATGTGAACCACTCACCCTGTACACAACACACCAATAGGGGAAGGTGAACCACTCACCCTATGGTCGCTCATAGATCCAAAAAGTACCCCAAGCCCCCAGGAGCTCCCAAAGCTCAATTTCCAACTCAAGTGTCCACGAATCCAAGTCTCTATCGGAAGGCTAAGAATTTTACCTTCCCTAAGGGCTTCATGAGGATGTCCGTGACATACTCATTAGTCTTGATGTGTTGGAGCCTTATTTCTCCCCACTGTACCATATCCCGAATAAAGTGGTACCTGATATCAATGTGTTTGGAGCGATCGTGGAACACGAGATTCTCTGAAAGGTGAATCCAACTCTAGTTGTCACAAAAGATCACAATGGTATCTAGCACATGCTCAAATAACTCACTAAATAGCTTCCTCAACCAACCAACCTCACAACAGGCCATACTAGCTACAACGTATTCAACCTCGGTGGTGCTTAGAGAAACCAATTTTTGCTTCTTGCTCATCCAAGAAATTGAAGCATACCCCAATGAGAAGCAACATCTAGACATCGTTTTTCGATCGACCACACTACCAGCCCAATTAACATCAATATATCCATGTAGCCTCAAATTCTCGATAGTCTATCTCAGTCCATAGTTGATTGTGCCACAAAGATATCTCAAGAGATTCTTAGCAAAAATCCAATGCATGTGATGAGGCTCGAACATAAATTGACTCAACGTAATCACTATGAAGCATATGTCCAAATGGGAGTTTACCAAAAACATCAGGGCCCCCACAAGTTGTCTATATTCAGAAGGGTTTGCCAATTCGGGCCCAAAAACACTACTACATAGCTTCTTGAAGTTGAGTTCCATCGGAGTAGACACATACTTTCAATCCACCATCCCACAGCTCTCGAGCAACTTTACAATGTATTTTCCTTGAGAAAGGAAAATCTCACCTAGATTTTACCAGACCTCTAGGCCTAGGAAATTGTGCATTAGTCCTAGGTCCTTCATCTCGAACTTGGAAGTTAACTCCCTCTTGCATTAACAAATGAGAGGGTCTGCACCTGTCAGAAAAATATCATCTACATAAAGGACCAAAATGAAAGGCATGTCCTTTTCAACATTGAAGTATAGGTTAGGATCATCATCACTCCTTGTAAATATCAGGTTCATAAGATAGCTATCAATCCTCTCATACCAAGCCCTAGGGGCTTGCTTCAACCCATAGAGGGATTTCTTCAACCTGCATATGTCTGTCCTTTGATATTGTATTTCGAACCCCTGAGGTTTTTCCAAGTAGAATTCCTCCTTAAGTGAGCCATGCAGGAGAGTATTTTTAACGTCCATTTAATGTAGGCTCCATCCTTGAGTGGTAACAAGAGAAATAATATATCAGATAGTGGTATATCGGGAAACCAATGAAAATATCTCGTCATAGTCCACTCCTTCCTTTTGAGAGAAGCCTCGAGCAATGAACTTGGCCTTATACTTTTCAACACTCCCTTCAGCTCCATGTTTTGTTTTGTAAATCCATTTATAAGTGACCACATACTTGTTCTTGGGTCTAGGCACCACGTCTTAGACATCATTCTTCATGATACATTGATATTCCTCATTCATTACATCCTTCCAAACTTGGTGCTTTACGAATTCTTCAAATAAACATGGCTTAGTTTGAGCAATAATACTCATAACAACTAAGTACCCTTGGTACCTGTTTGGATTCTTACTTTCATGAAATGTCCCTCTTCGAGCAGTGTGTCTTTCATCATCTTCGAGAGTGTATTTGAGCCACAAAGGTCTTTTTCTTGAGGTAGAGGGATCACAAGGAGGTGGATCAATGGGATCCATCGAGCCTTTAACACCGGGCATATACTCATCTATCGGAGGTTCATCCTGCTTTTCTGCAACATCATCATTATCCTTCCTTGGAACGGGGAGATCTATGGCTTTCCCAAGGGTAGTGTCTTCATCGAAGATGACATCATGGTTTACTTCGACGTCTCTTTAACCAGGCACATAGATTCTATATTCCTTTGAATTTTCACTATAGCCAACAAATATACCTTTCTTCCTAGATGCTTCCAATTTGTTTCTTTTCTCTTTAGGCACATGAAAATACATGGGAAAACTAAATATTCTAAAATGAGAAACATCAGGTTTCTTACCAGTGAAAACTTTCTCGGGTGTCTTGAAATCTAATGCTTGATTTAGGTTCCTATTTTGAACATACACGACAGTGTTGGAAACTTCTCCCCATAAGAACTTCGGTGGACCTTGATCATGGAGCATGGAACAAGTGGTTTCCATGATTGTTTGATTCTTCCTTTCAACAACTCCATTTTTATCAGGAGTGTATGGAATGATTGTCTCCCTCTTGATTCTAGCCTCTCTACAAATTTCATTGAATTAAATTGATTCATATTCGGTTCCATTGTTGGTCCTCAATATTTTGATCTTCTTCCCTGTTTGATTCTCCACAAAGGCTTTGAAAGAACAAAACCATTTGAAAACTTCATCCTTCTTCTTCAAGAAATAGATCCATGTTTTGTGAGAGAAGTCATCCACAAAAATTGCATAATATAAGTATCCTCCCAATGATGTTACAACCAACATACCAGATAGGTCAAAATGGACCAATTAAAGAATATCTGTAGTTTGGCTTTCACTTTAAGGGAATGGTTCCCTTGTAAGTTTCCCAGCTGCACAACCCTAACAAACTCCTTCATGATTCATGTTGAAATCAGGCATACTTGTGACCATCTTCCTTACCCCACGTAAAGATTTGTAATAAAGGTGGAAAAATATCTGGTGCCATAATTAAGATTGAAGAGAAGTATCACAAGTTAAGGCTCCCAAAGGGCTTCCTCCAGCTTGATATAGACCATCAACCTTAAATACAAGTGTGAATGCATATTTAGGGTTTCTTTACCGCATATGTAAGTTTCCATCAATGATGCTACCTTGAAGCCTTTATCTTCCATCGCAGAAATAGACACCAGGTTCCTCAAATCGGGCACATACAATACTTCTTGTAGATGAATGTTTTGACCTTTATTTAAGTGAAGAGTGACAATACCTATCTATTTCATGGGGTAGGTGGAATTATCTCCAAGTATGATCTCCAAATTAGTCTTGTTTTCAATCAAATTTTAGAGGGCCTCTTTTTACCCAGTGAAGTGCCTTGAGGCTCCACTATCAATGTACCAATGATCCAAAGTATCTAGAGGAGAGGTAGTAGATACAACGAAAATAAGATAAAACTCATTTTTCTTTTCTACAAAATTACTTTCCTTATACCTGGAATTTCTTATCCTTTTGGCAGGTTGACCATTTCCATACTGAGCAATGGGAGCATTCCTTTCTCCTTTATTGTTGAGCCCATTTTTCCTTTGATTTCCATTGCCTTTGAAATTCCTTGGAGAATTCTTCTTATGAAGACACTCTCTAGCATAGTGGTTGAACTTGTTACAGTTGTAGCATCTTCCTTTCCTTCCTTCTTTGAACCCTTGCTTGAACCCTTGACCCTGTCTCCTTGGAGAAACATTATTTTTCTTCTTTGCATGAGTGGAGAAAGGAGCAGGTTCATTTCCATTTGAATGCTTTTCTCTCTCCATCATCCTTGTCTCTTCTTGAGTGCATCTAGCCAATAATTCATCGAAACTAGGAATCCTGTCATTGTTGAGAATGGTGGTGTTAAACACATCCCATTCTCTTGAAAGACCTCCAAGTGTAATGAGAGTGAGATCTTTGTCAAAAATAACTTCTCCAATAGATAGTAGGTCATTCTTGATTTGCGTTATTCTCATAAAGTAGGATTGGATAGACTCCCCTTTATCCATCTTGATGTCCTTCAAATTGTTCTTGAGAAAGAGGACTTGATTTGCATTGTTTACTTTGAACATCCCAAACAACTTGTCATACATATCCTTAGATGTTCCCAAATCAGAAATATAGGCAAACAAATACTTTTGAATGGAGTCTATGATAATTCTTTTAGATTTGACCTCAGCTTTCTTGTACTTTGTCTTTGCAACAACAGGCACATTTGAAGGAGGCTCCAACACTCTTCCTTGTACATAGTCCATGGCATCATGCTCTTCCAAAGTCATCTTCCATGCATGATAGTAAGATTTTTCCTTGAGCTTATCCTCAGATTTGAAGTAAGATGTAGTAGCCATTGAGGCTAGTCCAACAATCTTGTCTAACAGATATCCCTTAGTGATTTCTTTTCTCTCTCTTGCTTGGGATTTGTATTCACCTGTGCTCTGATACCGTGTTAATTTTAGTTAACAATGGTATGTTCTATGCTTAACACAATTACTTCAATTTTCCTTTAGCAACCCAATGACAATATCCCATTTAGATTTCCAATAACAATCACATTAAGCATATTAACAATAACTGTAGATAGAACATGAATAACGAAATGCGGAAGACAAGCCAAGACAAGAGAACACCAGATTTGGTGGATGCCAGGGAAAAACCCAAATGTGGGGAAAACTGTTTGATCAATTCTTCTTATTATTATATCAAATGTTTAATAGAGAGGGAGAGAGTACAAAAATTCAAAGTACACTTGCCAAATCAAAGTCAAAGCAACCCTATCAAATCTGCAGTCAACTGCAGTCCAACTCAGCCCTAACCAGAAAGTGAAAGATGGTCAACACAATAGTAAAACTTTCCTCCTTAAGCTCTATCAACCTTAGTTAAACTCAACCTTCCTTGTTGGTCAAAGTCAGCCCAAAATAGTCCTTCAAAGTCTAGTCAAATTCGGTCAAAAGAGAGAGAAGGTTTGCTGTAATTTTTTGTTGTCAAAGTTGCAGTCAATCCTGAAGTTAACGTTGGTCAAAGTGCCCATATTTTCTCGATTTTTGTGCCTAGCAGCTTGGTCTTCCAAGATTGAATTTTTGACCCAAAAATCATAGTCAAACTTGGTCAATGCACCCTTGGTCAATGCTGGTCAAACCTGCAACAAAATTATGCAATTTTGGCTTGCAATTTGCCTCCTTCTTGCCACACGTGTGAGAGAAAATAGATACCCAATAGTTGTATGACCCAGTCAGATGAGGAGAGAGAAGAATGTGTGAATGATGATGATACCAAATGAGGTGAGAGGTCACTTGTATTCATACAAGTCATTGAGGGTGAAGCGACATGTCTCTTAGGCTTCATGAGCCTACACGATGATGTGGCCGACCTAAACAAATTGCACGTGTGGGGCTAAATTCAAAAACACACTTCTGCTTGTCCAAATTAGATGATATTTAGATCAATTTTGGTCCTCTCGAAAAGAGGAATTAAATGCAATCATCATCTCCATGAAATGAGCTTTCTAAAGTGGAATTGGGCGTAGTTCCCAATTTTAACAACAGAAGAATAACAAAATAACTTCAATATTCTATGGACCATATAAGATCCTTCATGGGATTGGAGAAGTGGCTTATGAGTTAGATCTTCCTTCTTAATGCATTTATAAGGTTTTTCATGTATCTTACCTAGAAAAAGTTTTGGGATAGGTTATGCCACTTTAGAATGAACTTCCAAAATTAATTGAAGCGAGAAAATTGATTCTTAAACTAGAAAAAGTTATATATCAATGTCTCTTTCTCTTCACAATAGAACCATTACGAAGTACCTAATCAAGTAGAAGAATATACCTTGAGAGGAAGCCATATGGAAGGATTAGAAGTTCATGAAGAAGCACCCTAAATTAGAAGCTTTGATGGGAGATTTTTTTAAAAGAGGAGGGCTATGTTAACATCCTAACCCACTTTCATTATTATTATTATATATGTTATAGTTAGGTCAACCTAAACTGTAGGATACATCATGCACTCTTTATCTCCTATAGAATGAACTTCATAATTAGGTGAAGGACGAAAATTGATTCTTAAACTATAAAATTTTATAGATCGATGTTATCTTTCTCTTTGGAATAGAGCCATTATGAAGCACCTAATTGAGTGGAAGGATATACTTCTAAAATGAACTACATGGGAAGATGAGCAGTTCATGAAGAAGCACCCTCAATTACAAGCTTTGAGTGGAAAACATTTTTAAAAGAAGAGAGATCTGTTAATATCATAATCCACTTTCATTATTATTGCATTAGTTAATTAGTTATAGTTAAGTCAAGCTAGAGTGTATGATACATCATGCACTTTTTATCTATTATTTATAAATAACTGAGATTATTTTGAATAAATATGTTGTGAGTTTGATATATTATAAAAGGAGGTTGAGGCTTCTTAATCATGAACTCTCTATGCTTCTCAAGGTGTGGTATTACTTATGCCTTTTATTTTTGGGGGTATTTAATACATAACAATGTGTTAGATTTGAAAGTTTTTTTTTTCCCAAGAAATTCGATATTTTGTTAATATAATAAAAATGAAACTTAAGCATAGTAACGATGGAACATATTAAAGTAATTCTTTATGATATATATTAATTTTGATGTTTATAGTACATATGTTTATGATGTTGCCCATGAGCTAGTTCTAGTTCTCTTAACTAATATACTTGGGTATGAATCCTTAAGTGTGAAATGAATGTCGGTAAAAAAGCTTGTAAGTTGTATGATAGAGTTGAATGTGTCTCAACCATAAAGAAAACCTCATATGAGACGAGAAACCCTGGAGTACTTCCCTACATTTCGTGGATGGTAAACTGAGTAAACATTGACCCTAATTACAGGGCCTCGCCCTAAGGAAATCGAAGAGAGTCAAACCCGTGATTGGCAACAACAAGCAAAAATATTGAAGAACTTCATGTTTGGATCTAGACCACTTGAGCTAACCCTTGGGGCTCAGATGAGTGTGTCTTATGAGAGTTAATTGATAATTTGATTAGAAAATTTTATAATTTTCCATGAAAGCTAAATATATTTAGAGTACATTTACACTAAGCAATATGAATGCATTTCACTAAAATATGTTTGTTTATAATATAAGAACAATTATAGAAAAATATACTTCTTTGTTGAAAACTTTTGTTATTTTAAATTGTTTGTTCTTTTATAGATTAGTTTTGTTGATTTGTTAGTTTTGTAAACTTAATATTCATAGATATTAAAAATAAGTGACATATTTAAATTTATATTTTCATTTTGACAATAAAACAAAAAATACCTTTAAATTTTCTGTTATATAAATTGTTGATCAAAATTTTATACAATAAGTTTAATAATACCAAATAACCATTACCATAAAGAAAAACAAAAATAATACAACTTCATCCTCTCTTCAACATTTTATTCTAACTTTTTTTTTTGTTGTTTCTTATAAATATAAAATATTATATTTAATTCCAACTATTTTTTTTGTTTTCTTATAAATTATAAATATTATATTATATTTATTTCTTCAAGATTGAAATTATTTTTTTTAATTAAAAATGATTTTAAATAAAAATACTTAACAAAAAACATTATTTAAAAAAAAATCACATAAACTTCCTCTTTCATTTCTAACATATTATTTATCAAAACTGACCTAAAAAGACATCATTTTAATATGTTTGACCTAAACCTCCTATTTCATTTTTCAACAAAAACATCATTTCAAAATGAATTGACATAAACATCATACTCATTTTCCAACTTCTGAATAAAGAAATATTTAACCAAACTATCATTCTAGATAAAGAAAAGGTGAACAAAAATATCATTTCACAATGAGCTAATGTCTTTGAATCAAACAAAAAGTATATAACCATGTACCTTTATACAAATATTTCCTTAACTTACATCATCAACAATTTTTTATAATTTCTTTATAAACATTATTTCTATTTTTAAAAATAAAAAATAAAACAATCATTCTAAATGAAGAAAGATTTCACAAAAACATCATTTTACAATGAAATGGCATATTTTTTAATAAATATAAAAAATAAAAATATTTGGACCGTCCACCCTGTCTAGTGTTTGATGTCTCCATTGTCGTGTAAATGGTGACGTGTAGTAAAAGGTGTTGTTGGAGAATATTGTTTGCATTATAGGAATTTTGGAAAATATGCTATTTTAAAAAATTAAATTTTTCTCTCTTTTGGTTGTTCTCTCTTTTACAAAATTATTATAAATGTTTACCATTGGACTAATCCTCTCTTTTCCTTTGTTACTTTTAAAAGGATGGGGCTTTTAACATTTTTTGGGATTGGGCTTTTAACCTTTTTTGGGATTGGCCTTTTAACATTTTTTTGGCTAGGCAAATCTTCCTTCCTTGTTATATTGTTTAAATGCTTTATTAACTAAAGAGTGTAAGGTAATATTAAAATTGATAAATTTCAAAGTAATTATATTTACTTTATATTGATGTCTCAAGTATTTTAGTGAGATGATTAGTGGTTAGAATAATAATAGTGTATTTTATTTATTTATTTATTTATTTATTTGGTTTCAAATTTTATAAGGACATTTTTGGTGTGTTGTGATAAGGCTCAGAGAGTAGACTCCCTAATTTTTATGGAGTCTTGGCTTTTAGTGGTAGCCCCTAGGTTTAATCTTGGGCCTAGCCCATACTACTCCATCAAGTTACCGATTTACCATAGGAACAAAATAAATAAATTATATTTATGCATGAAATATTTAAGTTTTTTTATTCATTAAAATAATGACTACAAAATAAAATTAATTCACTCTATATGTAATATTATTTATTCAAATTTATGTTTTTATTTATTCTTACGCATTAATAAATATATAAGACTTATGATATTAACTAATTTTTTTAACGGGACATATACTTTATATTATAAAATATGGATTACATGAAAAAAAACATTTACATCAAAATAGAAAAGACTTGCTTCAGAGATTTCAACTGCTTCTATATTCCAGTACAACAAAAAAAGAACTTTCTCCACCCTACGAGCCCTGTGGACTAAAATATTTCACTCGTATTTTCCATATGACCGATAGAAATGACCCAAAATAAAGACATACTTGTAATACATAAAAAAGAACAACATTGACCAAAATACAAAGGCCCGACTTCCTCGCTAGAGCGTTTGTCCCCTTTGCTCGATCCTGTGCCATCATCTTCAACACCAATATCCATCTACTGCTGGATGAGAGCGAGGTTACGTAGCCCAACAATTATCTCTGGCACCTTTGCAAACATATTTTTGCTAATCAACTCAGAATTGGATGTAAGAAGGTTGGTTTCCAACCAAATAATTTTCCATTCCAATTTTGCCTCCACGCTCTCGAATTTCGCATTGATGTGGTCTACATTGACAGCTCAGTCCTTTTCCAACAATTCTACTTGCCGTGTGAGGAGGTTGAGCCTTCCCATCAACAACATGAATAAGAATTCAAACTCCTTCCACCGATCCATGTCGGTCTTCGAAGGCTTCCCTCCTGAAGATGTCATCACCAAACTACTCAGAAAGACACAATTGCTTGGAATATGCTAAAAAATTAGGTGAACAAATGCCTATGGTGTAGGTAGGGTCGACTTATATAACACATCCTCCCGAGTCTCGCTATTGCACTCCGCCCTCACCATTAATGCATGCAAATATCTAATCTTCATCCCCATTAAATAATTGTCCTACTCGAGAGACCTGTTGATCCAAATAGAAAATAGCATCAACCCATGGTATTCATCCACCCATGGTATTGTAAGTGACATCCACCCATGGTATTCATCCACCCATGGTATTTTCCCATGGTATTGTGACATCCACCCATGGTATTTATTCACCCATGGAATTGACCCATGGTATTGTAACAGAAAATACTTTAAGTAACAAGTCGCATTTTGTCAAAGGACAGTTTGTCTGCCACAATGTAGCTTTTACAGTTATTCTCCGTTTTAATAAAAATTTTCTTTGTGGTTTTGTTTATTGGGCATTCTACCCTTTTTCTTCTGGAATTTTAATTTTTCAGATATTAGGGGCCTCTCCCCCAAAATCCATTTCAATCTTTTAGATCTTGGGGGCCTCCCCCCAAGATCTAGATCAATGGTATCAGAGCCGGTTATGATTCCATGGGAATGAGGGTTTGATGCATATTTTAGTTTCAAAATTTCCAACAATATTCAACAAACTTTAGGCATGTGCTGTGTCCTCCATAGAGCATTTTCTTGGGCCAAGTGGGAAGAATTTTTCTTTTTTTCATATTTTTACAGGATTGTTTTTGGGTGATGAGTTTGCAGATCAGATATGAAAATTTTGGTGAAAAATTTATAAAAGAAAATAACAGATCTAGATTATTTTCGAAAAAATACCCGAATTCAAAAAAAAATCCACCGAATTGGACTTCGGATGAAGGAGATATCGTTGATTTAAAATCAGCTATGTTGCAGAAATGTTTCTGACAACAATTCGTGGACTACTGCTTTATTATTATTTTTTTTTTCACAATTTTGGTGCCTAATTTCAGAAAAATGATTGTAGATCTGAGATCCTCTCAAAAAATCGCTCAATTTAAAAAAAAAAGGGTTGAAACGGAGTTCGGATGTGTGAGATATCACTGATTTAAAATCAACTATTTTTTCAGAACTTTTGTGACGACGAAAAAGTTGCAGTGTGAATATGAGATTCTAGAGTGTCCAGATAAGGATTTCCAACACACGGGAAGATGCAAAATGGTCTTTATGTTTCCAAAAGTAGGTTATAATAAATATTATGAGTTATATTGACCGAGTTATGTCCATTTTAATTTTGGAGCAACATTCGGAGCGGGTTCCCTTTGGAGACGTGCCCTCCCACCCCGCTTTGGCAGGCACTTGCTTCACATTCATTAAGTTCAACATAACAAATTCGGCTTGGGTTCTTTGGAGATGTGCCCACCCACCCCAGGCTATGTAGGCATCTGCTACTTCATCAACAACCAACATCACGGTTATGGGTCAATGCACAAAATACTTGTCATCGAAGTCCATTTGCTAGGCCGCACACTATTAGTATCAGAGTTGGTCATAAGAATTACAGGGTATCTCTATCCTCAGATCTTCGTTTTTCATGGTTATGGGTTATCCAAAAACCCACACTTCATCGAAGTCAATATTCTAGGCCGCACACTGTCAATATCATAGTTGGTCACAAGCATTACAAGGTATCTCTATCCTCGGATCTTCATTCATCATGGTTATGGGTCATCCACAAACCCACACTTCATCGAAGTCCATTTGCTAGGCCGCACATTGTCAATATCACAGTTGGTCACAAGCATTACAGGGTATCTCTATCCTCGGATTTTCTTTCATCATGGTTATGGGTTAACCACATAAAACCCTTCTCTTCAGTGGCTCTTAGTATTCCACAAAGGCTTCGCAGGAGGGAACTTCACGCAATGAGGACCATTGCTTCTTAAGGAGGGAGGAATGATCTGAATAGAAAATGGCATCAACCCATGGTATTCATCCACCCATGTTATTCATCCACCCATGGAATTTACCCATGGTATTG